>VZUI01040505.1:0-17813 GCA_013401135.1 Cettia cetti
CTCAGCTAGCTAAAACTAACTAAAAGCAAAAAAGATCTCTGACCCACCGCTGTCCGTGCCTCCAAAAACAGGAGTACCGACGAAAGAATGTGTGGGAGTCAGGTTGTTTCTCAAACAAACTCCGCGCGTCTTCTCTCTCTGGTTCACTCTCAGAATCAGTCTTAAAGATACAGAAACTCAATATACAGCACAAACAGAATCGACGATTGGGGATACAAACATCATAAAGTCACCCTAGGACAGGGCTTAGAATTTTTTAATTAATATATTTTAACAAAAAAACTTACTTGTCTCAGTTTTTTCTAATACTTTGATGTATGAAATGTTCTCAATTATTTTTGAAAGTTTAGTGTTCTTAAATATCTTTGGAACTACAATGTAAATATTTTTTATTACTGGTTAGCAAAATTGTATTTATCTTATTCTCAGTGTTCAGCTTATATGCTCTCATGTTTTATGTTCCATATTCTGTTTTTTTTAAATTTGATACCTCAAGCACATTAAGCACATGTAAAATTGAGTTTTCTAGCCCCCCTTTGAGAGAAACATTACTTGAATAACACATACACAGCAAATGGGCAAATCATGAGTTCTTGTACTCTGTCATCAAAACCCTTTGAACAGAAGGAGAACATCGCTGTCAATCTCTGACAGTAATTCTAAGATTTTTAATCACACCTCTATGTCCCAGGGTGTCATTTCTAACTGTTAACATTTGTGATTGTAATTTTGAATTAATATCTAATATATCCTTTCAGATTCCAAATATGGTGAATGAGAGTTAATCTTCATTAGTAATATACATTTCCTGTAACTAAATTACTGGCTCCACAGAGTGATTGCCTCTGTAGAATTGCCCCTGTAGAATTGCCTCTCACTACTTTGATAATTCAAGCCTTGCATAAGTCTCCTTATGGGAAGGATCCCCACTGGTTCGCATGAGGAATTTTGCCTGAGTTTAGTTCAGAAGGTAAGGCCAAAAATGTTGCCTCTAAAAGCAATCCATTTTCAATTCTTAAGTTACCAGACCTACTTTGATGTGGTAAAGAACTCAATGGAATATTAAGAGAGAGATGCATGCTTCTAATTTAGTTACGCACACGATGTCTGAATTCTGATGCCAACGCAATTAAAGACTAACTTTTGAAAATAAATTAAAAACACCACTGAGAAACCAGGGTAAATTGGATCAAATCCAAGCCCAATGCAGCACTTAGAGACTTTAGTATCCTCCAGATAATTTTTCCATTTTTCTAGTCCAAGACTTAAGGATTGTACAGGAATGTTTACTCCCTGTGTGTCATGGTTTAACTCCAGCCAGCAATCAAGCCTCATAGAGATGTTCATTTATTCTTCCACCAGCAGGATTGAGAGAATGAGAAGGGTAAAAGAAAACTCATAGGCTGAGATAAAGACAGTTTCATACAGAAAGTAAAAGCCACACACACAAGCAGAGCAAAACAAGGAATTATTTCACCTCTTTCCATGGGCAGGCATGTGTTCGGCCATCTCCAGGAGATCAGGGCCCCATCACACGTAAGAGTGACTTGGGAAGACAAACACCATCACTCCAAACATCCCCCTCTTCCTCTTCCCCCTCTTTATATACTGAGCGTGATGTCAGATGGTCTGGAATGTCCCTTTGGTCAGTTTGGGTCACCTGTCCTGGTTGTGTCTCCCTGCAGTCTCCCACGAACCCCCAGCTTCCCAGCCAGAGTGGCCGTACAAAAAGCACAAAAGGCCTTGGCTCTGTGTGAGCCCTACTCAGCAATAACAAAACTTCTATTATCCACCTTGGCTTCAGCACAAATCCAAAACACAGGCCCACACCAGCCACTATGAAGATGGTTAATTCTACCCCAGCCAAAACCAGCAAACCATGCAGGCCCTTTAGTTGTGTATATGTGTTGTTGCTCTGAGTCTTATTTAACTTCTTTTTGCATTTCTCAGTCTTTCTATGAGATTGGGACTCTCCTGGACTTTGCATTCAAAAGCACATTTTGTGTCAATGCATATGCAGTTCCACAAAGATCCTCATTTCGCTGAACTTTTTGGTGGCGTGATCACAATTAAACAATACTATAAACAAGCTCTGGTTCAGGCAACTTTAAGTTTTCTTACTGAGATAAGTGATGCAATTTATTTTACCAGTAATGATGTATTTCAGTCATGTACCAGAGGATTTTTAACCTTCCAGTCCTTTTCAGTACTTTGAATGCACTTGTGTCATAGGGGGCATTTGTGCAAAAAAGCCAAATATCATTTAAGTATGAAAAATGCTCAGAAATGTTACCTAGGTTTGGATTTTGATTGCCAAATAGTCAAATAACTTCAGCATAAAGCCTTAGAGGAAGACCAAGATTGACTGACTGACACTGATTTTTTAGAGAAAAACAGAAATCTGAATGCTGTTGGAAATCCTAAATATAAAAGGTATCATACTTTCAGGATAAGCACAAAGCTCCCACTAATGTCAGCAGAATGCTGTGAATCTAAAGATATGTGCACAGCGATTTGCCTCATGAGCTCAAAATTAAATAGAATTATGTACATTATGTTTACAGATCTGTACCTGACCAATTCTGTTTTATTATTAAGATTAGTACATTTGAGGAGAATGGTGTCCATATTTTGCTGTTAACTTTTCAAGCACAGAATGTTTATGTTTAAATACAATAACTAAACAGTGTTTCCCCAACCCTAGTTATAATTTCTTTCTTTGGTATATGATTATCCTGTCTGCATAGAAATATCTGAACACTATGTAAAAAAAGGGGGATTTCGCCAAACCTATTTTTCCTTTCTTAAAGTGAGTTGCTGAATCCAATTCTCCTCAGTTGTCTTAAATACTTCTTCTTTTTCCTTAAATATGACACGATTGTGGTGAACTATGGTTGCAGTGATAATTGTTCTTTTATATCTATTGCATTTCAAATCAGGAAAGTGAAGCTATGTAAGTTACACTCAAGTAGGGAAGTAGAGGGGAAATGTAGTTGTAGTGTCTGAAATCCTCAGGTGCCAGTGTTCATAGATGTTCTCTTCAGGGTATCTCAGAGGATCCCAGCAGGAATAGTTTTAAATTAATTTTAGATCAATGAATAGGCAACAGCCTGCCATAAAAAAAAAACTTGATATTTTTGATATTAAGAGATTAATAATTTCTTCATGTAGATGGGAATGGTACATTTTCTATAAAAATATTTTTATGGTTCTGAGTGAAAAAGAAAGACTGTGGATACAAAGAATCCGCTGTTGTGGAGTCCTGTTCTAAGACTTTCTTGTCTTGATTGTTCTGATCTTTTCTTGTTCACCACCTTCAATTTTCTTTCCTTTCAGAGGCCTTTAATGCAAACCTTTGTTCATTTTTAGATGCCTCATTATTATTCTTTTGCTTTATTGTTTCATTTTCCCCAGATACACCTGTGAGAGCGAGCAATTAGCAAAACAGTTTTAGAAGTAAATGAAAGGTCTTATTTCTCTTCACGTATCCTTTTCATCTTTTATCCTCTTCGTGACATTTTGAACCTGTTCCAAATAAAAAAGAATATCTAATGTTACTTTTTTGTCAATTGTCTTTCAACAGCTGTGGTTAATTTTAAATAATGTTCTAAATCTCATATGTGAAAGGTGTAGACAGTGGTCTGTGCTAGTTATTTATGTGCAGAGCTTGAAAGGCTGCATACAGGTAGTATTTGACCAGGGATTAGAATAACTACAGGTGATTTCACATATTTCTCTAAAATGAGTCTGACCTGGTTTTTAGTTTTTTGAGTATATACATCAGCTGTGAGACTATAAATGTCAAGGTGATGCAGAACACTTGCAGAATGACTTGGAAAAGGTCTGCTTGTGACACAGTTCTGTGAACAATATCTCTAGTGTACATATATGTTGTGTATAAAGCATTCAACTGACTGACCATAGTTTATGAATGACAGCCTACAGAGTTGCACCAGTTAACTTGATCCATTGTTTCTCCTAGTTCAGACAGTTTATAAAACTGGCTTCTAGGCCGATGAATGTACAGCCATCCAGGAGACACGGTTCAAACGTGATTTAATTTTTCATTTGCTTGTTTTAGTACACAAATTATAAATACTGAGTGAGCATGAAAATATTGAAAGGTGCCCTGAATCAAGCCAAATAGCCAGATTGACATTTTTTGTCTAACAAAAGTATCATTTGCCCAGACAAGGGTATAGAAATACAGGAAGTGTTTGGAGAGTAACTTTTCTCAGTCTGTGACTCAAGGACTTGCTGAATTGCAGGAAGTATCTTTGTACTACTAACATTTAAATGGTTAATTTCATCCATGAATTAGGTTGGGGGTTTTTTACAAAATTGGCCTTTTTTATGTAATCCGAATAGCTGTGATGTCATCATAGAGGGAACTTCACATTATAAATAGTCTGCATGTTTCCCATTCCCATTTACCGTTTTGTTTCCCATTACCATTTATCATTAGCTAGTATTGGATCTGTTTGTTACACTTCCTTTTCCAGCATGGAGAAATGCAGCTTTAGCAACACTCTATACTCACTTTTTCCCTTGTATAGGTAACATCCTTGTACATCCTCCCAATCTTCCTCAGTGCCTTTTCTAATTCATCCATAACACTTGTGAGCTGGTTGAAACACTAGGACTGCAAATAGTTTTTAAAATGTGCATATAGTAGCAGAATGATATCTGTAGTTTTGCTCTCCTCTTTTCCTTAACAATTCCTAGTACTCAAAGTGCCTTACTGAACTTTTCACGGAAATACCTCTTACAACACCAGTATCTCTTTCCTGTGTATTTCAATGGGCATTTTCAAAACACATTATTGTGCATGAGGATTTTTTTCCACAAACGTTGCTTCATAGTTCTCAACACTTAATTTATTTTTATTTACCAGCTACTCAGTTTCGTAAGATTACTGAATAATTTTTAAATTTTGCTAACCCAAATAATTAAGCAGCTGCACCAAAATTTCACCCTGCTCAGAGGAAAGGATGGCTATAGCACAATACCTCAGAAAAATGTCGTCAAATTGGCTCCATTCTCAGTGGCTCCTTCCTCTCTAGACTTAAGGTGTCTGTAGAATCCTTTTGCCAATTCATTTTTTTGCGTGAAGTTTCCAGTATTATGTGAAACCTGTTTCTGCAATGTTTAAGGCGAAGTGTTATGAAAAGCCAATGGATTAGGACTCCCACAAAAAGAAATCACTTGGAAATTGTGTACAACATCTTCATTCATTTTACCACTGCTGAACACCAATTATTCAATTTTTCACATGCTTCTGCTAAAGGTGTAATTGGGTCGTGTATTTCACAAATTTCTCACCCTCAGCCTCATTCCACTTCACACATGCTCATTTTTCTCTTATGAGCAACCAGAAGAATTATGACACTTGGTACAGAAAGTAATCATTTGAGAAGAAAATAATCATTTGTGTTAACTGAAAGTGCATTATAGAAATATTCTAGGACCTATTCCAACTATGCTCTAGATGGTTTTTTAGATTTAAAGCTCTTTCCTAAGAACTGGTTTCCCTCTTCTTAAAAATGGTCAGTTATTTTCAAACCATGAAATAAAGTGCCTTTTCCCTTTTTTTCAATAGTGATATGCTTGAGAGCAGGAAATTTGTAATAGAAGCTTAAAACTTGAGCCTGTTTAATTCAAAATCTGTCACTTTTTCTAGCCCATAAACTTTATTTCTCAAAAACACTTATTTCCTTCCATTTCCTCCATCTGTGCAAATTTCAGTCCTCCTTCCTTTTTTCTGCAATTACCATCACAGGAATCCCAACTGGTATCAGCATGATGCCATGCTACCAAAGGTTATTACTGCCAATATTGGTAATTACTGATCTGGTAGGATATGCTGGTTTGGTGGCAAGGACTGGTCCCAACTTCTCCTGAGGGCTTTTCCTTAAAAATACTGCCCAATGATTTGTATCTTTTTATGACTCTTTTTTCTTCTTTATTTTATGCTATGGCATGAGGATATTTGATAACTAGGTACTTCAGCTCCCAACTAATTTCATCAATTATATTTGAATAATGAAGTAGTACAGGACTAGAGGGTAGTCTTTCAGCTAGAGGATGGCACAGAAGCTGTATTTGTCTCAGGAGAGCTAACTCTTGGAGCTCACTCTTTGGTCAATGGTAGTTTCTGTGTGTCTGAGTTGAAAAGCTTTTTCTTTCACAGGCTGAAGGCCTGATCCTGCTTATATTGGATAAAAAAGCTTGTCTTCACTGCCATCAGTGGCATGATATGACTGAGATAAGAACTGTGTCCTGAGTGTGTGGAAGATGGAAAACTGCAAAATAACAAGACTTAAAGTAAAAGACCACCTGTTACCATCAAAATTAGTATGAGCAAAAGGTACACAGCTATCTTAAATACAAATATTCACATACAGTTTAAAACTATTGGAAGGCCTTCAAAATGGTTTCCTCCTTTTCCATGCTTCTTTTCATGGTTTTAAAAATTTTAGCAGCAATTTATTACATTCTGCAACAATAGAAAAATGGGAGCCAAAATCAATAACCACAAATAAATGTATGAATGAAAGGGTGTAACCTTTAAATATCCAGCTTCCCTGGGTGAATGACGTTTGTCTCCCTAGTAAATATGGAGGTATTTGATTGCTTTATAGTCTTCTCTACATAAGGCATCATATCCTTCCATTCAGTGCCTATCCTTCCTGGCAATATTTTCCCTTTAGCACCTCAATCTCTCAGTCAAGAAATCTGCACTCCCAGTGCTAGCTGTGAGGGTTTCATGGATCGCTGCTTTCAAAGACTCATCTGTTTTAAGGTGACAATGTCAAACATCCCTATTTATACTCAGAAACACTTCATTTTAAACTGCCATAGGCAGAAGAGGCAGGTCTATTTCTGTTTTTGGTGGCAAAGACTACTAGTTGAGGATTCAGGGAATCCAGGGAGGATTGGGACTGCTCAGCAAGGGAGCGATGGGAGGAAAGCATCTGCTACTGACAAACCACTGCACCATCCCCTCAAGACACTGTAAAAAGTGCTCTCAGTGGTAGTTGTTAATGATAAAAAGTAAGAGCTCTCCTGACCTGGGAAAGCATGACTACATTCCCTAGAAATCACCTGATCCTCAGAAAAAAAAACATCCCTTTAAAAATGCCGTCACTTGAAAATAAGAATTTACATCTTTAGGTAATCTGTCACTTGCAGTGCTTTCCCACTCCCACCTGTTCTCAAGAGCCTGCTGTCCTGGCACTTTTACCCTCATTTTGACAAATAATCCTGGCATCAAAATGAAGGAAAGGTGGTGGGGAGTCAGGGGAGCAGGTCCTGGGGTAGGTCAGAGCTAAAGGATCAATTGCTCCTTCCCAGCCTTGTAGGTGAGTTGTGCCAACACTAAATCACTGGAGAAGAGGTTGACTAGGGTTGGTGCCAGGGTCTATACCTTTCCAGTGTAGAAACAGGGTAATCCTTCTGTAGTTATGTTATTTCTTGTGATTTAAAATGGGCTACAGTGAAAAATAGTTTGACATCATGTGTGTAGTAGCAGAACTGCCCATACTGTCAGTGCAACACACAGTGCAGTGATCGTGGCTCCTCCTGTGATACAGCCATGTTTTTGTATCCTGCTTTTTATGTGGCCATAATGATCGTGTCACTACTAACAGTAAAGGTCCTTGAAGGTCAGAATTGACTGGCAAATTTTGACAGCCTCTGTTTCTGTGGACTGCTGGGAAGGAGAACTGAGCATACTGTTTAACAAAACCAGCATTTTCTTATTATCTCTTCAAAGATTCGTGGAGGGAGTGAGCAGTTACTCCTTTACAGGGGCTAGAGCAGCAGCAATCACCTTTGTCTGATTCGAGCTTCACTCAGATAGCAGAATTTAAAATCAGGAGGCTTGTCTCCACCTGCATGCTAAAGCTGCTGCAGCTCTGGGGAAGCAAGGCTCCATGAATTCCCCTGAAAGCTGTCCATTGGCCTCCTCTGCAAACTGTTTTGAATGGCCAGCATGGTGGCTCAAGGTGTCCAGAGCTTGGTGGGAAAGCTGCCCTGGCATGCAGACAGTTTGCATAAAAATAAAGCTAAAACACTGGGGTTTTCTCCCTTTTTCTTAGTCTTATACTCTTTGCAGCAGAAATAGTGTTCACAGCAAATATTTGAGCATGTCATTGTGCAAATGGCCTCATACTTCAGATGCAGAGAAATTAAAATGTTTTTACCATGGCAGATTTGCTCAGTCCTTGAACTTGTAAATTTGTTTTTCTAGTTGACAGATACAGGAAGTGTTTTGGGCTAGTGACAACTGATGTGAGAGCATAGAGCTCTGATATTTGTTCATTTTTGTCAGCCAAGGAAGTGATGACCTGATGTTAAAAAAATTCTGTTAAAGAGGTGGTTTTCTGGTGTGATTTGGACAAGTCCCACTTACTTGTTGCATGTGGCTGTTGAATTTTTCTTGCTGTGACCCCTCTAGCTCTTTGCAGTCAGCCTCTCATCCTGCATTCCAGGAGTGCCAGCTCCTGGAAGGCCTGGAGCAGGAGGGATATTGCAGCTCTGCAGAGCATCTGGTGGGTTCCAGCACATGGGGGGATCCCAATAAAAGCCACACTCTTATCTACCTGTGACTGAAAACACAGCCTCTGAAGAGAATCAACCATTTTGATTCTCAAAATTATAAAGAGGGCTAGAACAGAATTGAAGAATTCACTTAATCCATATCCCTTTCAAATAATGCCTTTATTATCCCTGATAGAAATTGACATCTCACATTTTTATAAAAATCTCCACTGACTTCCATGACTTTTCCAATACATTTCAGCAGTACTACCTTTTATTGGTAGATTTTATCCTAATCTGAATCTTTCCCACCATCAGAACAGGATGCCCAGGGGAGTGGTTGCATGAACATCCCTGGAGGGATTCAAAAGACCTGTAGGTGTTGCACTTGGTTTAGGAGTGGATTTGGCAACACTCTTAATGATTGGACTTGATGATGGCAAATGTGTTTTCCAGCCTAAACAACTGTATTTTTTGTAATTATTTTTCACTATCTCTCTGGCCCACAAGAAGTCACAAATCACTGCTACCTGTGGACTGAGAAACTATGTAATATAGTCTTCACAAATTGCTAAAAATTAACAAACCTTTTTCTCTGGGGAAAAAAACTGATATGAAATTTTGTTATGCATTTGAAAAAAATTAAAACATTTCATAGGTTTTACTAACCACCCTTTCCCAAATTCCTATTTTTTCTTAATATGAAGGAAAAAATATATTTAAAAAATTCTGCATCTTTAAATTTTGAGTAAATATGTCACATTTATATTTTTTTAAATAGTATTCAAATCTCATTGCATCAAATCCATGTACATCTTCTGATTTGGATATGATGACTACAAGTATTAAATCAGGATTATGAAGCAATCAGATCAACTTGTTTGATAGCTTCTCCTTATTTTTTCACCTTCAAAGATGGAAGATTTTTAAAAAACTTTCTTTTTTGAAAGTTACTTCTAGTAATTAATGAGTAACTCTTAATTCATAGTGTTTCTTGGGTTCTGTCATTCTTTCATCTTCCTTGCTTTACAGAGCATTTGGATATCACTAGTAGCAAAAAATGTCTCCTAAAATATCAGAGTAGTGCCCTTTATGAAAGATGTCACAATAAGTTCAAAAAACATAAAGTTTCATTTCAGCTGCTAAACTTGACATAATTTTGCTGCTCAATCATAAAAAATAAATGATGCTTTAAATATGAGAAAGGAAATATATGTTTAAAAGTGCTGCAACTGTTTGAGAATAAAACTCAATTCTTTCAAACTATTCATAGATCATTTTGCAAAAGAGAAGGATCCTTGCTACTGGTAAGCCACCTCCATGTAAGGGGTATTAAACCTAGCTTAATAGATACTAAACCTATCTTAGTAAACCATAATTTTAGGGTTTTTCTTGAATGATTATTCACACTGATTCTATGTTTCAGATCGAGAATTTGAAAGAAGGTTGTAACAGTGTTTATTGAAGTGATGTTTGTGCTCTAAATTCTCCCACAAACGTATTTCAGAAAATAATGACTGAAAAACATTGAGCTAATAGCGAGACATATAGCTAAATGGAATAATGCAGTGCACTGTAGCAGGAGTATCTCTGAACTACTACAGGTTCCATTTTCAACTCAAATATTGTCAACAGATGCAAGATTGCTGTTATTCCTTCAGTATGTTTTTGCTATGGTATAGTGTGTGCTGTTTGCTGTCTTCTTCCTGAGCACTGACTGAAGATCTGTTTATTGTTTCTCAAGGCAGTTTCTACTTTATAATTTATTTATTTGTTTTATCACTCATGAGACAGTTTCATGAAATCTAAACAAGACTGGGCTTTAACTGCATTCTTTTATATATATATATATATATATATATAGAGTGAGAGAGAGAAAGAGAGAGAGACACGGACTTACGCTGTATCTACCAGTACTATGAATTCTTTGATGTTCTTTGGATCAATGTTCCAGAGCAATATAGATTTCAGGTTTTTATATTTACTTATTATATCCCTTTAGCCCTAAGTATCTGGATTTTGTTGACAGTAAATACTTGTAATTTGTCTTAGGCAGGTTTGGGTTTTTTATAAACACATAATAAAAAGCTTAGGGTTCTGAAAGTCCCATGTTTTATATAAGCATGTACTGACAGTAATGTTTTTATAAGGCAGACATTTTTCTTCAAAAGACTGTGTCATCCACTGAAATATTACTGTCTTTCATTATTACTGAACTGTAATAATACATGCTTGGCTTTAAATCTCATAGATCCTTAAATTAATCTCAACTTCTGCAATGTTGCTTTGCACTAGACATGACAGTGGCAGATGCAGTTCTTTTAGTACCATATGTGTCAGTGTTTTGTAGATCCAGATAGAAATCAGTGGAAAATATCAAAGCAGTTGCAGCCCTAGCTTTCAAATTTTCTAAAGTCTATTAAAAAGCTAGGGGCTTGGGTTTAGTTTGCAAAGTATTCAAAATCTCACACCTCAAATATTCTGGAGTTGAGAGGAGAGGTTGAGAGTTAGTAAAATGTGTTATTAAATGTGTTGTTTAAACAGCTGTAGAAATTTTTCACTTAAATTCCTGAAAAGTTAGTAGAAAAGTGAGGTTTCCAGAAGACAACAGTTGTTTATGTGAAGAACTGTAGATGTTTTGTTTGGCTGTGATGAATCCTCCTTTTACCTATTATTCATCAAGGAATGCTGCCTGCAGCAGCTATCTTACTACAGAGTGTATTCTGTAACTCCAGTCCCTATGTCTTTATAATAATTCCATAGTTAATTATTGTTGACTTATCATCAGTGAAATAACTCCAGGTCCAACAACAGCTCTTTGTAGCAGAGATTATGGTTGTCTTTATCTGAAGTTATTCTTGTGTTCTGTTTTACAGTGCCACTAGACAAGGGAGTGAGCCCGAGTCGGGGGACAGAGCTGTGGCTGGAGCAGAACCACACAGCTGGAAGTAGTGTGTAGTTGAAACAGGAGCAGATGTGCTGGGGAAAGAGAAATCAGAATTACCTCTGGAGCTCTCCATGCTTTGAAAGGGGACATGTATCGGACTCTGAATGAGTCCGAGTAATCGAGAATCAGAGCACATCCAGGTCACAAACATTGATATCCTAAAACAGTAGAGGTCTCTCATGCAGAGTTTATGCCAAAACAGGGACTTAGTTACTCTGGGATGATGAATGAATAAAATTAACACCAAGGAGTCTCAAACAAGTACAACAGAATTGGTTGATTGACTGATTGATTGATTGATGAAAAAAGTTTAGGAGTAAGAAAGGAAGAAATAGAGAAGAAGAGCTAAAGTGTGTTTCTATTTCTGCTTATGTTTTTATGTCAGCTGCACTTTTTGATATGCCTCTGATTTTTTGTGAACTGGACTGACGAAAATTGATTAAGTAATTAGTTCATTTTATTTGCAGTGGTCACTAAAAAGGGCCCCAATAATGTAGGCAGAGGCTAGGAACCAGCCAACATTTTAGAATGCTGAAAACCTTATTAGTCTATAGTGGATAATAGATAATTACATACTTTTCTTTTTAACTTTTTGTTTTTTTGTTCTTCCTTCTACTTTTCCCACTTCTCTTTAAAATGAATCATTTACTCAGATTATTAGAAATGGTCCTGAAGACCCAGCGAGAATGATGTATGATTGCTTTACTCTTCTTTTGCTTTTGTAGCAGATATACATCTTATCTGTTTATTTTTAAAGAAAAAAAAATCAATTGAAAACATGTAGATTTGTATTGATGGTAGTTGGGCACATTGTCTGAAAATTTTTCCTGTCTTAGATAGATATATTTTATCTCAAAGTTTCTTTGACACTTACTTGAGAGGGTGGAGGAAAATGACTTATGAACTATTCAAACTAAAATCAGTCTTGATTTAGATTTTTGAGGAAATATTTTCTGATTTTCATAGTGCAGTCAACAGTCTCCAAATCCCACTGGTAATTATTTGAGAGTACATTTCCAGGATACAGAAAACAGTGGCTCTTCCTCCCAAGATTTTCATTGTTCTTAAGTGTTCTGAGAATAGGGAGGAGGTTCATGAAGATGAGCACAGAATAAAATCTGAAGGAACTGAGTTTGTCAAGGCTTCTTTAAATAACACATGAATTATGCTCACCCTCCTAGTCAGAATCATGACCACAATACATTTTCTAAAATCATTTTTGTTTTCTATAAGTCGAAAACAAAAACAAACAAAGAAAAAAAAATCCACACTCATTTTATCTGTCATAGTGAATGGATGGTGACAGTAAACTGATTTCTATGCCTAGAAAGATTAAGAGCAGATCTTTTACAGTCATCATTCAACAGAGATTTCCATCATATTGCTAATGAATACTTTGGGATCCAAGGACTTGGAAATAGATGTCATCACACATCACATGAGAAAAAACACAAGCCAGCTACTTTTCTAAATGTTGCAGGCTGTATCTCTGTTGCCTGTTTCAAGCTTTTTGACTAAGGTTGAAACATTTGCCCTGCTTTTTACTACTTTTATGTACTTCTAAGAATTATTACACACACAAGCATCAATATTTGATTTCATTCAATTTTTTCTTGGGTAGACATATATATTTTTTCTTCTTTGTTCTCCTCTGAACTCATCCTTCCAGTAGATTCTTCCAAAACCAACTCTCATTTGCAAATTTATCTTCTTTTGTATTTTTCCAAGCTGTGCACTTTTAAAAAGCTGACTTTTTTCAAAAAGAAAAGGAATCAACACCTACTGTGTCCTTTGCAAGCGTGGATAAGGTCAAGTAATTTGGTGTGTTTATATATGTTTTATAAAACAAATACTTCTGTTCAGAAGTCAAATACTTTTTTTTTCCCCTGTTTGTTTTATTCTCCGAAGATAGATGTATCTCTTTATACCTAAAAAACACACACCTGACAGTGCTTCTTTTTCCTCCTTGAAGGCTTGTTATGTTTTACTGTAATGAACAAACAACAAAGTTCCATATAATTTTGGGGAATCAAAAATATGCTATTGTGAGGCTAGTTTTGTTTCTCTTAATTAGGTCTGGTTGGGTTTCTTTTAATTGAGAGGGAATAGCCATTTAAAAACCCAAGTCCTTCAATAAATAATCACATTATGGGTAAACACTGTTGCTATCTGTATAGGCAAGCTGTAACATGGAATTACAGGATATGACAAAAAAATGATGCACAATGTGCAGTTCATCCTCATAAACCCCTGTGTGGGACATTTTATTATATGAAAAGAAAACTGTTTGAAATAACTTATTTTGTATTTAGCAGGTCATGAACATATCTTGCTAATGGGCTAAGCCCAACATCAACTAGATGAGCAAATAGAAATACTTCAAGACCCAATTCCTATACTACTTGTCTTATATTGTAATAAAATTTTATCAGTCTTATATAGTACATACTTGTTTAGGATTATCTTTTTTTTATTTAAATGCAATAATTTCCTAGTGCCATTTTCCATCAGTTTTAACTCTGTTGGAATATACTCAAACATTCAGCTGTAAAAAAAATACAGTGATGTATTTGTTTGTATGCTAGGTTTAGAATTTAAGGCTATAGTACTGAATGATTCTTGGAAAACCAAAGATGAGAATTTTTATTGTTACTGAAAGATTTTGGCAGTGAATTGTTATTATGGATTGTTACATTTGTGAGAACTTAGAATGAAACTGGTAGACTGAAACATCAAGATGAGACATAAAGAAAATCTGAGATTATTATTATTGTAACTTGAAAATTTGTAAAAATTGACCAAACAATGACTTTCAAGCAATGAGTTTATCAAGATACTCTATCCATTAGTATTTTATTAGTAAAAAAACTCAATAGAAATAAGAAAAACAGTATTTAATTCTTGAAGGTGTATCATCAGAAATTATTTACAAAAATTATTTGTAAAAAGTTTTTTTTAACATGCTATTGTTAGCATGACTGGAAGAAAGTCTTGTAATGATCTATCTGCTTTGGGGTGTTAAAATACGGTACTGGATAATTTTAGAAGACAGACTGTACAGTATTAGAAGCAACAACAAAGAAGCCCCAGGGTCTTAAAGTAAGGAATGAGAATTTACATATTGGTGGCTCATTTCTCACAAAAGACAACATGAAGAATTCCTAGTTGAGAGAATGCCAGCTCTTTAAATATTCAGCAGCATCTCACAGTAACTTATGGTACCATGTTCATTCACTGGAAAGGCTTGTTCTGTTTTATCATCTTTGAAAAGCTGTGCCACAAAAGCAGAAATGTAACTCACAATTGCCCAACATATTTTAAGATGTTGGGATTTTTTTTTTTTTTTTGCTGCTTCTGTCCTTGCATTATTATAAATGTTCTGTGATTCCTTTAAGCCATATGTTACCCTGAAAATGGTAGCATACGCAAGTCTCAAAATCACCAGTGTGCAGCTTTGTAACAATTAACCATCTGCCTATAGGGCTGTTTCGAACAGAGAGCATATCCATGGAAGTCAGGAAAATATTAGAATACCATACCGCCAAGGCTTAGCCATGAGTTCCCCTACATTGTAGTTTGTAAGTCCCCTCACAGCAGTGAGAGGCAAAACTGCAGCAAAGTTGCAAACAGAATTCTTCCTAAACATTTGTTTTAACAGACAGATTAAACAGGTCCAGGAGCAGATGTCACACAGAACAAGTGGATTAAAGACAAGCACAAGGGGATAGAGTTGACAAAGAACAAAAAATTTCCTGAGTCTGGGACAGGTATTAATTTGGTTGCAGCTTCATCAGGGCATGGACACAAGAAAAATAGTAACTGCTCGTCATCCCCTTTAACCATAGTCCCTTTATTTATTCCTACAATGTATTTATGTGGTACAACAAAAAAAACCTGGGGGGTTTGAGCAGTCTTATCTTTTTTAGTAGCAAAAAATACAGGATTCATATTGTTATACAGTGATGTGTGTAAAAAAAGAGCTTAAAAACTCCTGCTGTGGCCCTGTCTCATGGCAACCCTGGATAGCTGTGGTCAGTAGGCGGGATTGCATTTGTGCAGACAGAGTTTACATCATCTTCCTCAGCCGTAATTGAGCTTGTCACAGTAAGATCTTACAGGTTTATTTAGTTCTATAGCTTAGCATGGGATGAAAGCCTAATATTTTCCTGGTGTGTTACTTTAAGCACTAATATTTGATTCTAAAGAGATTTCCCTGGCTAAAAATGCATGTGAGGAAGAGTAATCAAAGAAACATTCATTTCCTTTTCACTTTCTCCCTTCATGAAAGAAATCCATTTGTTAAATTGAAATAATCTCTAGACTCTGTATTGTGTTGCAAGAGAAAACTATTCAAATCCAGGGAAGAAATTGAAGTCTGATTGGTTTCTATATCAAAACATACAATTGCTTAAAGTGGAGGAAAGAGCAAATTGCATAGAAAGAAACTATTAGGAAGCAGAGTCCTGGGAAAGACAGATTTTGTTTAATAGCCCATGTTAAAATAGTTTAATTACAGGCTTTGAACTACAACATCATGTAGGAGGTGGTGCTCCTGCCCTTGATTTTATTCTAATTCCTGTCTCCTGCGTCCACTTATGATATCCCTAATTTCTGAGGAGCTAGAAAACCTGTACTGTTAACAAGAAATAAGAAAGCTGCCCACAAAACATTTCCTTACCAACAGCTCCCGGAAGAGTGAGATCATAATTTTGCTTTCCTGAGCCAGTGTAAAGCTAGTTATCACCATATCATGTACTGCAATAAAAAGGAAAAAAGTATCATTAAAAAAAAGAAATTTCCCCAAATAATTCATCACTTTAACTGCTAGAGGATATTATAATTTAGATTGTTTTGTCAGTCATATCCACAGAAAATCCCCTTCCTCATTATTTCCTCTTCCAGTCAGATCTTGCATCCTAATCCTAGGAACATTACCTATCCCAGGATAAAATCCTAATCTTTATCTGATTCTTAAGAAAATTTTAGGTGACGGTATTCACTGTGCATGTTTAGTGGACTTGGTGAATCATTTCTTTGAGGACTTCACCAACTGTGTATACAAAACATCTTTGCTTGATACAACCTCTAATCAGTCATATATCTCAAATTTATACTCTGATAATACAGACTGGAAACTGCAGATGCATGAAGTTTTTACCCCTGAGCAACAAAGAAAATCTTTGTTATAAATTATGTATGTTTAATTTGACAAGGTGATTTCACAGTAAGAACAAATTCTGCCATTCACTAATCTTGTTACTCTGCTGGGCCCCATCAAATGTCCAGAAGAACAGCTTGATGACACTGAAAATAAGCAAAGCTTTTAATAATTCTTCCTACAAAAATGATCTCATGGAAACTTAATGTGTATGCAGTATATTTGGAAGATAAGTATATTTGGATAAGTATATTTGGAAGATAAGCATGTAGGCTTCAAAAAGGAAACAAGGCTATCAAATAGCACATCAGAGGTACTGTGAGATGAATAGTTTGATCACATAGTCTTCCTTGAAAAGTAGGATATAAATGTATAAATGTTAAATGGGAGGGAAATCTAGAGGTGAATGGAAAAAGAAAGGTTAAATTAAAAGAGAATATGTTGGAAATAAATTAGTCTTTGAAAACAAGATAGTAAAAGGGTCTGCCAGATACAGTGAAAAGTGAAAAGTAGTTAATCAATAGATCACAGGGTAGGAAGTCAGCTGCTAAAATAAAAGCTATAATTTATATCCAGGGATGATATTGTAACAGGTATAACTAAAAGTAGAAAATTTAAAAAAAAAAATTGTGATAGTGACGCGCTACCATCACAAGAGAGACGCAGACACCTGAGACACACTCAGACAGCTGAGTTGAGGTGGAAAGAGGGAGTTTAATTTTCACTTTCAGTTTATATAGATTTCCAGAAATGAGACCACACTGGAAGACTGAGGTTCAATCTCTTCAATTCCACTGGTCTGAGAAAGTGTCCATCAATTGTGCCTCCTAAAGAGAAAAATGTAAACAATATAGAGAGTTATGAAAAACATTGCTTTGTTCACATGAAAATCCGTGAGAAACTCCAACTCCAAACCAGAAGGCTGAAAAACAGGGTGACATTATAGAGGTTTGACATTTGATTCAGGGGGAGGAAGATAGACAACTTGGATGAATAATGACTTTGGTTTCAGATGGTATCTTGCCCCAGTTCCCACTCACGAGGGTCCAAGCCTGGCTAGCAGATCAACCTCGGAAGGAAACCGGGGCGAGGACAAAGGCAAAAGACAAAAGGCGCTCTCAGTTCCCCAGGAACAGTCCTGCTCTTTAATGCCGAACCTTCACCATG
>VZUI01040507.1:0-52363 GCA_013401135.1 Cettia cetti
CGCCCTGGGCGCCTCTCCCCCGCCGCTGCCGGAGCCGCCCGCTGCCGCCGGTTCCGCTTTCGGCGGGCGCTGCCGGCTCCCCGCGCCGCTCGCCCGCGACCTCCAGCGGCAGCGCATCGCCCGGGCCGCCCCTACCCCCGAGCGGGGGGTCCCCGACCTTCAGGGCATCCCATCCCGCCCGGTGTACCCGGCACTCAGGGATGCCCCTCTTGGTTTGATTCGTGCCCGCGGAGGGGATGCTGGAGCCGGTGGGAGCCGAGGATCTTCACCTGTGGGAGGTGGAGGCACGCAGCAACCCCAGCTCTCACTGGCAGGGGCCTTGACACTCAAGCACCTTGGCAGGTTCATGAGCAGCACGCTTGGGACGCCCCTCTAACACCAGCAGCTTTTGGGGGTACTTGTGAAGGGTTCACTAGCAGCCCCACACTCTCCAAACTACTCCTCCTTCACTGCTGTCCCTGCACATCACCACCAGCTTCCATGTCTGTGTCTTGGCAGGACTGTCCTCCAAGCTTCTTCCCACGTTTTTCACACCTCCATGGTCTCAAGGGAGTATCAGGTGGGAAAACATCCCTGTGTCATCATGGCCCTGCATCTCATGCCATCTATGGGCTAAGACTCCTTGTTTTGCCAGCCAAAGACTAAAGTGTCCCTCAGGAGCAGGATGTGGGAAGCTTTTGTCCAAGGAAGGGTTCAGAGCTGTGCCTCCTTAACCCCTGCTGAAACCTTCTTCTCAGGTATGGCTCACCTGTGATGCTGCTATATCCTGTTTGTGGTTCGCACACCTCTGCTTATAAAAACAATTTTGGTTTTGCAAAGCAAGTTCCCCATTTAAATCATCCAACTCTGCTTCCTCCAACAAAGCAGAGCCCTCCTGCAAGCTCAGCTCATGCCATTCATGCTGCCCATGAGATTTGGGGTGTGCAAGAGCATCTGCAGGAGCAGGGTGCCAGTAGCTCCTGGAAAACTTCCACAACCAAACCACCATCTCCATCCTGCAAACGTGAGGATGTGAGCAGGTTCCTGAGAACACTTTGTGGGAGAAAACAGCCCCTTAAATACAGGCAGCATCATGGCCTGGTACATTCACAATGCTCCCTTTGCCTGGAATATATTTTCCTAAATGACCTTTGCATTTGTGCTGCCAGACAGGCGACTGTATCCAGGTTTATTTCTGACTGTTTTAAATTGATGCTGGGCTGCTCCTTGCTGACTCAGCCCAGTGTCATGCTGGGTTTGCTGGTTTTACACACATAGCTTGATAACGTCTGGAAACTCACTCCCATCCTAACCAAATCTTCCTCACAGACCTTTTTTTGGGAAACAGCTGCTGCATCCAGACCCTCACCTTCTTCAGCCTCTGAGTCACCAACACTTACCTGGAGTGCTGACTTCTAACACCCTGAGAGTGAAACCAGCTCAGCAGAGGACCTTAACCCTCCACACCTGTGCTGTGTTCAAGCTTGACAGTGCAAATGCTACAGGCTCAGAGCTTTACCTAAGCCCAGGTTAGGCCAGGTTTTCATTTACACTTTGGCTTTTCCAGAAGAGGCATTTGCTGAATGCTTCAAGCAATATCCAGGATGCCACACATCATCATGAACTTACCGTGGGCTGGGGGCAGGGAGGGGGTTTGGTTTGAAAGTCTCTGTTTAGCTTTCCATTAAGACTTATTGATTCTCTTAATTTTTTGTTCTCCTGGTTGCTAGGCAATTCCTCTCTCTCCTCCGCGTGCTGGAAGCCAGGGCTGCAGACAGAAATTTATATCTTGTAATAAAATCAAATAAAACAGAGCCTGTTGTCAATGATGAGAGGGGAGAGTTTCATAAAGGACAGGCAGAGCAGGAGAGCAGGGCCAGCAAGGGTCGATCAGCAGCATCCTCAGCATTTAAGTCTCATCACAATTACTCCAGACTTCACAGGGGAAACAAACAGCCCATGTGGGTGGAGGGGACGTGGAGAGACAGGGAGAAAAGTTGGAACCAAATGAGCCAAAAATGGAGATAAACTTTTATTCAGTGGAAAATCAAAGGTTTGAGCCGACCTCACACGTACAAGAGTATCTCTAAATTTACTCCTGGTTTATCCAAGGTTAAGAGGTTGGGTGTTGCCCCAGTGTTGGTTGGCACAGTGTTGATCCAGGGCAGGCACTGAAGTTCTCCTGATGGACATTGACTCCTGAGGACTGTGATTCCTGTCCTAGACCAGGGACTGCAGCTGAGTTTATATCTCACACGGGGTAAAGAGCAAAGGTTGCCCCTGCAGGGCTGGTGGAGGCTGACAGGCATCACTGCTCAGGCTTGACCATGTCAGACTGTTGTCTCCTCTGAGCTCTACCCCACATTTTCCTGTGGGTAAACACCTTTCAGGGAATGCCTAAATGAATTTGCTCCTACTTGTTGCAAAATCTCTGACCAAACTCTCTAGAGATGGGTTGTCGCTGTCAATACATCACCTTCTTTCAGATGCCTCCTGTCTCTCCACTGCTAAGTGACTTGGAGGTCTGACATAAATTCATATCCATATGTATGTAAATACTTACATATTTATGTGGAAGATGTGTTTGTTTGTAAACACACACACTTTTAACTCAGTCTTTTCTAAATCACAAGGTTGTTGCCTTAGAAACAGAGGTTATTAATGCGATCTCCCGAGGTGCTAGGCACAGTGGCAGCAAGGGCAGCCTCTGGAAATGCCAGATACTGAGGTCAGGGCAAAGAACACTCAGAAATTCCTAGAAAGCTTTCCATCATCTTTGTGGTGACGCCCTGAAAATGCACAGACTCTTTGCCCTTCCTATCAGCTCCTTTCACCCCCAGCCTGCCTTCTGTTAGGAGAGAGCTGTTTACACTGGGCTCTAGTTAATTTTGCAGCCCTAGCCCTGAAATGGCCAGATCAATGTCACAGCCATGCAAGTGTAGGGTGTAAAACACAACCCTTGGTGTGACCCAGGAGCACAGTGTGGGGAAGCATCACAAATCCCTGCGTGAACAGCAAACCTGAGCAGAAATATCAATAATTCATGCCACGGCAACTGCATTCAAGCAAAACTCTGGAGTAGCAGATACACCAGGCAGGATTCCATAGGCTTCCTCAGCACCACAGGGGAGGCAGCTCTTGCAGCTGGAGGTTTGTGTGAAGGAGCTGCAGCACTGGCACCAGCACCTATGCTAAAGCAGCTTGTTTCCGTAGCAGTATTGGTTTCCTGTTCATAAGAAGAAAAAAGGAAGAAACCAATCCTAGAGGTTTTTCTTTTAAAAAAGAGTTTTTCTGGGTTATCCAGTTAAATCAAGAGTGGGTATAGCTGGGAGGGAGGAGTGCCACAGAGCAGAGAGCTCAGACCAGGGTGGTTTAAAAACTCTTGAACCAAAAATCCAATACTGATGCCAGCTTTCTCTTATTTTGAGCAAATTGCTGTATGTAGCCTGGGGGATTGTTTTTGTGTGGAACAGGGAAAAGCACATTCACAGCATCTGTGTGGTTAGGATGTGTTGAAGAGGATGATGCAGGAGAAAATGATGTGAGGGTGGAAAAAGACCTGTGATGTCCTGTGTCTGCAGAGCTGCTGTGCACCTGCAGCACCCCTCAAAGAAGACAAAGTGCTGTGCAGCTCTAAAAGTGTCTCACTGCAGAGTGATCTGCAGATCAGGCTTTCTTTCCATTTGCATAGTGGTTAATTCTATTGCAGCCCAATGTTAGCAGAGTGAAAAAAGGGGGAGTCCTTTGCTCTCATGATTTAACAGCCATGCAGTTACCACCATGCAAAGCAGACCACAGAGATCCTCTGGAGGGAAGCAGAACTGGGGAGAATGAGGACAAAAGGGGGGGGTTTCAGACCAAAATCTCTTTTTTTAGATTTCTGCAACATCCTAGAGCTGATCACTGCTCTCTCACAGCCGTGCTGCCACAAAACTTCTCCAACCACCAGCCCCTCATGTGCTCAGGACACCCTTTCAGTTTCTCTTCCGCCTGCCTCTGGCCAGCAGTGGGCTGCCTTGGGGGTCAGCACATGGTTGCAGGGGCTGCTTAGTTGCTTAGACAGCATGGTTGGGAGCCAAAATACATCTGAGAGAGAAAGGGGGTAGTTGATGGCTTGAAGATGTTGGCTATTTGTGTGTCTGCTCCACGGCACCTGGGGAAATCTCAATGTAAGAGAAACAGCTCTGCAAAAGTCCTGTTGTTGCACCAAACCCATTTCCTATGATGTAAAGTATGACATGGAGGGAATTGGCTCCATGGCAGCTGCAGGGAACCAGCTGGAGCTAAGCTGATTTCTATTGTCCAATGACAGGCTCTTTTCTGCTCAGAGAAGATGAAATTACTCCAAAGAAGTCAACAGTTCACCTACATCTGTGGCAGGCCAGTGCTTTTAGCATTTATACTAATTGAGAGACCTAGGTCTGTGGAATCTCTGTGTGGAGAAAACCAACATGTGTGTGGTGATACTCATACATCAGGGATCAGCTCCTCCAAAACAAAGTCAAAGTGATTATTCAGAGCTGGACATCATCAGCTCAGTCTGAGTCAGAGACACAGCAGGACAGGTTCGGTGTGCAAACAGCAGGGCAGCACTTACCATGGAAATTGCTTTTGCTCAATTCCAATAATTTAATCTCTTCCTGGCTCAAATGGCTCACCCTTCCAGGAACAGCTCGGAGACATTCAAGCAGGAGACTGAGCTGTGTGATGCCACGTTCCAGGGTGGAGACTGAAGTGACCCACCCACCTGCTGCCAGCTCTGGGAACCAGGGGCTGCTCCAACCAGGCACACAGAGCAAAGAGGATGATGGAGGACCACAGGACAGAGGGGCCAAAGCCCAGCCCTTCACTTCTGTTCTGGAAGTCTCTGCGGCAGAGCCTGAGTCCCTCAGAAGAAAAAAGAAAAGATATTTCAAAAGGGCACTGAAGAAGAGAGAAAACACTGCAGTTACTGGCCCCAGTGGTCAGTCTCATGTCACAGACTGCTGCCTTCAACTGCTGGTCCAGCTCAGGCAGCTGAGAGCACATCCCCTTCTGCAGCACTGCTCAGCTCTGATTTGAATCAAACAGTAGATGGAAACAAAACTGTGGTTTTTCTCTAGAAAGAGATTAAAAATGATGGCCTGAAGAGAGCTGCTAAACAGCTGGAGATGATAATTCAGCTTTCCCCAATTAACTTTGTCCACAGAAAGTTAAGGGCCGTGTCCTACCCTTCCTCTGGCTGCTGATGGGATTGTTTGGATGGCACTGTATGCCTCCTAAAAGCTCCCACAACATCGAGATACAGAGCATGCTGCTCATTTATCTGTTTATTTCAGTATGCTTTGCCAAAGAAAAATCAGCAAAGAATTAATTAACAGCAATTATTTCTAGCAACAACAGAGCAGCCCTGCTCCAGAAGCCATGAAAACAACATCATGAGACCCCTGTGGCCAAAATGCCTTTCTAAACAGGTGCAAAAATAAACAATTTTATAGAGGGGTATAAAAGACCCCCAGCCAGGTTGGGGAATGGCAGGAGAATGGCATTTCAATGGCTGAGTTGGAGCAGTCACCCAGGTGACTTTTGTGAAGGAGCCTTAATAAACCAGAGCAGAAGCACCAGCCTGAGTGAAAGAACCAGCAGGACCAGGTTACTGCTGCCATAGAGGGTTTACTGCACCCATCACCCTGTGTTATTAGAGCTGCTGAGGTGATTTAGTGTCCCAGTCAGTCCAGCCGATTAGAGCTGTGATCTAAAATACAGCCAGCTCCAGTTTCAGTGATAAACATCACCCCCCTGCCTATTACTTGCTAAAATAAGCTGAAATAAAGCCATCAATCCAAACACCTCTCTGCTCAAATGAGTCCTTCTCGCTGGCACCACCACACCTGCAAGTCTCCTGCCAGGCCTGCTAAAAGGATGGAGGTAGATGTTCCAGACACGCTCTCATTTTTCACCTACCTGGTTCTTTTTCAGCAGCCAGTGAACTCAGCATCTCTGTCCCTTTGACCAGAACTTGCACCTCCTGTCAGCACAGCCCTGTGGTGACCCAGTTCCTGTAACATCTCTGTGCTGCCCCTGCAGAGCCTGAGCATCTCCCCTCACACAAGGTCAGGCTGCACCTCCTGCCAGAGATGTTCCCCTCCCTGCTGCATCCTCGCTGCTGGCAGTGGACAGCCCCTCTTTTCCAGCAGACTGCAGCCCAGTTTGGGGATGGGGGAGATAAACTAAAGCCCACATCCCACCCACCTGTACCACTCCCACTGCTGTCTGTGCACACAGGCTGTTCACTCCTGATCCGTGGCACTGCCTCTGCTCTCCCATGCAGATCCTGCTCTGGGACTGGGCTGCGTGGACCCAGCACACCTACACCTCTGGATCAGACAGGAACTGGAATGCACAGGGAAGGGGGACAGATTTGTGCTGCCTTAGCAACCACTCTGAGCATGCACATGAACACGGGAGATGTGCCAAACAACAGGCACAGCCCAGAGCCCGTGCTCTGTCGGGGCTGGGTGCTGAGGACAAGGCTGGAGACGACCTACTTAATCCAGGGGGTGAAGCCAGCACAACTGAACTCCCACCCCCACACTAAAGAGCAAAAGCCAAGGGAGGCAACCTCAGCCCCCAGCAAGGAGCCAGCCTCATCACACCCCTGGGATCTCCTGCTTGGTGCTTTTTCACAGGGCCTGAAGGCTCATTTATCCGTGGGGGGTCTTGCTCCTGCCTGCTTCAGCATCCTGAGTTAGCAGCAATTTTCTCAGCATTGCTCTGATCCGCAGCTTCTCTGCAATTCTGAGTGGCAGCAGGAATATTTTTTTCCCCATCTGGGTCTGCCTGCCCAAAAACTGACTTCCTCAAGCGGTGAAATTGTTTTCCATCCACCCAGCCCTGCTACCTGGGGCAGTGAGCACAACCCAGAGGGGAAGAGCCCTTGGTAGATTGGCAGCAGATGGCTGCAGCACATAGCATCACATCAAACCCTCAGGGCCATCCTGGTGTCCCAGATTCAGTAGTGCCATCATTCTCCTGCCTTGCCCACTAAGGAGAGATGCTTCCAAACCCTGCTGCAAACCAGAGCATGGTTTAATCACAGAGAAATGTAAATTGAGCAGACACGAGGGGGCCTGACTCCCTCACGGAGCACCCCCTCCCATGCTGCTGCCTTCCCACGTGCTCCCTTGCTCAGCAGCTCTGCAAGCAGGATCACAACTGGGGGTGAGCAGGTTCCTGCTGAGCAGGGCTTGCTAGCAGCAAGAAAACTAGAAATCCTCCAGAAATAAGAGCTGTCATCTCCCCTAAGGTTACTAAAATAGGCAAATGACTCAGCTGCCCAAAGGGGCTGCTTTTGCAGCCCCACCACCTGCTTTTTAAACCCATCAAGGTGAAGTGAAAAGCCTGGGTCATTCTGTCTCCCGGCTTTCTTCACCACCCCTGCTCTTCCTTTGCCAGGCTGCTTTCCACCACTGCTCCTATCCGAGTTTACCATCATTCACAAGGACCTAGACAGAAAAGCCTCCACAATAGAAGGTGGTTTATGGTGCTGCTCCTTGCCAGGCAGCAGGACACGTGGCCAGATGGACCCCAGCATCCCTCCCACAGCAGTGGGAACCTGCCTCACTCTGTGTGGGAAGGGCTGCTTGTGCAGGCATCCCACTGGAGGGGGGGAAATGTGGGACACCAAGGGCTGGATTCAGCCCACCAGGTTTGATCAGCTCAACTGTTTTACCT
The DNA here is from genome assembly GCA_013401135.1 of Cettia cetti. Lineage (NCBI taxonomy): Eukaryota > Metazoa > Chordata > Aves > Passeriformes > Sylviidae > Cettia > Cettia cetti. The sequence goes on from VZUI01040507.1 coordinate 7,693, forward strand.
CACAGAGAACCGTGGCTTTTGTTGGGCTCTTTGGTGAATGCCTGCTTGTCATTCAGCCAAGCCCAGCAGGAATCAGCAAGAGTGAGATTGATGCACCTGCTAAAGCAAATCCCAAAATCTCCTGGATAATGAGAGAGAGCACAAGCATCAAAACCTGTAGGGAGAGCCATAAAAACCTGTCCCTGTATCATCATCTGTTCCAGGAAACAAAAAATGGATCAAGGTCTATCAAGTCCCCTGCACACACTCATTGGACTTCTAGGTGACTTTCTATGAAGCTCCTATTTTGAGCAGTGATCAATTATGCATTTCAAGCCATATGGCACCTTCATTCCAGAAGGAAGGCATTTTGTCTTAAAATCTGTAAGCTAGAAAATCTGCTGCATCCTGACAGAAATGCAACATTGCCAGTTACTCACAGAAGCAGAACCATTAAGAAAAAGAAAATAAACCAGGGTAAGTTTAATCAGATGTCCAGTTTTCATTGAAATACCCTTGAAAAGGAAATATACCCTTGTATGTGCACTTCCAGTCTTTTTTTAAAATTCATCTGAGTCAGAGCTTTGATTTTTGTAGGAAACCTGATATAATATACAACATTCCCAATTTAGCAGAAGGATCTCTTCCAGCATGGATCTCCTCCAGGCACAAAAGCACTGAAGTTTTCTGGATAGATATGCTACCAGACATGACAGCAGGCCTGCACACTAGCAGAAGTATCATTCCCATCCCAGGAATTATGGATGAGAAATGTAGAAAGATACTGCTCTCCAGTGGAGCCAGAATGTTCAAGGCACTTCTCAGAGCAGCAACAAGTGATGCTTCAGACATTTTTTTTATTTGGCAGCAGACTGTTCCTTCCTCTCATAGCCTCCTACAACCCAGGTTTTGTTCCAGAGGATCAGTGAAAATGGTGTTGCCTCTCAGTTCCCTGCTTGGAGTGAGACAACAACGAGGTGAAATTTAAGAGGTGCTTTAACTCGTTACCCCTCGCCTGGTTCAGCCAAAACCAAAGGCAGCAATAAGTAAAAGCTGTTTGGATTGTTGCCACAAAGGGCAAATAATCACCAGCAACGTGTTCTCCCAAGGGAACCAAGCTGGTGACCACTGACTGGAAGTGTAATACCCAGCCACAAGGAATTCTTGGGCTTGAAGCCAGCAGGACAAACTGGGGAGAAAGCTTTGGGGAAGGACCAAGCATGAAGGTCAGCAGCCACACCCACTGCCTGCTCTGACTGCTCACAGCCCCAAACATTCACCCCACAGGTGCTGACAGCTGTCACCCTCCTGCTATGCCAGGTATGTCCTTGCAGGTGGCAGATGCAGCAACAATCCCTCCTCAGCACCGAGGCACGGCCTCATTGTGCTCCTGCAAAGGACTTTGGACCATGGCCCGTTTCCAGAGCAAGCATAGGAGGCTCTCCTTGTGTAGGCTTTTCTGTGAAAGCACACCCAGAGCTCTGGAAATGTTTATTAAACCTTTTCTTCCTGGTTCTGCGGGTCACTGTGTTTGGAGAGATACACCTAGAGCTCAAGGTCTCCCAGGAAGACTGCACGATGGTTAACTTGCAGCAATGTTCTCTGTAAATAACTGCTGTGATCAAGGTTAAGCTCTTTGTGGTTGAGTGGATTTTAATCTGAGTAAAGAATGTGTGGGCAAAGCTCTGCTGATCCCGAGCTCTCCAGGGACTCCCTGGGAGCGATCCCAAGCAGCTGGGTGCCTCATTAGGGTGTGAAGGAGCCTTGCTGCAGAAAAGACCATTGCAACTCCCTGGCTTATTGATTTCTATTGCGATGGTAACAGCTCACGTAGGTCTTCAACGCAGTCACGGCTTCCTCCTGCTCAGGGCTATCCCTTCCACACCTGTGCAATTACATCCAGGCTGGCAGCCTGCCTCAGTCCCAGCTGATTCCCAATGGTTTGCCTGTCTCCAGGTCGCAGGATCTGTCAGCAGGTGGAGCTTCGCGGCAGCGCTGGCACGGGCAGCACCTGGCAGGCTCCTCACAGGAAGATGCACTCCCACAGCACAGCAGCTCATCAGCTCCAAACGGCTCCACCAAGAAGTCGGTGCCCCTGACAAAGTGCCTCCCCTGGAGCATGCACACCTCAGCACAGCGTTTCCAGAATACAGATTTTTTCCCAGTGGGGTGACAGGCTCCAAGGAGAGGTTCCTCCTTGGCCTGGGCACAGGGACATTGACTATGAACCTACTGCTTTCATTTGGCTTACACCCCACTGTCAGTTTAAACCTGGATACCACCAGCGATACTAAAATAAAGAGGCTTCAAGTGGAAAGATTTTAATTAATGATTTGTATACTGGCAGGAATTAATTGAAGAGCATTCTGGGAACTCCCCCAGATGACTCCAGTGTTGCAGGGACTTGTCCCCTTGAGCAAGTTGGGAAAACTGACCCCAGGTCTGGTACTAAGGGCTTTTTCCCCACTATTTCTCAATGTCTGATGTCCTCAAGCAGCTCTGAGCTTCCCTTAAAGCTCCACTGAACATTTTCTTTTCTGCAGCCCATGCTTACAGCCAGGACAGAATTGCCTCTGCCCACTCCCTGAATTCTCAGCTATCCACACACAGCTCTTCTTGTCCTGGCACGAGGGGCCAGCAGCTGACTCAGTGTGCTGGGGAGCAGGATGAGACGTGCCCATGCACCTGGACAGGATGAAGATGTGATCTGAGGGCTGCTGAAAGGTACAAACCTCTCACCCCCGCGGGCTTGTTAGGGCAGCAATCACTCAACACCTCAAACACTCCGTAACAACCCCGAGGACAGAGCTGGCATCAAGGTCCCAGGGAACACAGATGGAACTGCTGAAGGAACTGCTTGGCCAACAGGATAGTGCAGAGTAACAACCAAAAAATGAAACTACCACTGATAACAGCCCAGATTACTCCCCCACCACTGGAGGGTTCTTTCGGACCTACGAGGAAAATTCACCTTATAATATTCAGGGAGCACAGAAGCATGAAATTTGATTTCTTTCTTCTGAAGATGCTGGAGATTATTTTAATTCTAACTTGGTATCGCTAAAAGAAAGCTCTTATTCAGTGGTTTAATATAATGTCTTTTAGTATCTGTTGCAGCAATACAATCTCTGCTTTCTTTCCTATAAATGTACTAATCTCACCAAGGGATATAATTTGAACAGTAGAATGAAGTGGAATAAAAATATGAAGCAGCAGGCAAATGTCCTTTTCAAACAGGAACCTGCTCTGAGCTATGTGCACTCTGTTCCATCAGATTAGACAGAGCAACAATTTAAATCTCAGCCCCAATGATCAGTATGGAGAGCAGAAAATGTTCTTTCACCCTTTCCTGGAACTCGGTATGAGCAGATGCACAGTGCAGAGAGGCAGAAGCAGACAGCAGGGGAGGTGAGATGTATCAGAGAGGGGACACCAAATAAAAGAGAAGTGCCTTGGCAGAGAGAGCCAGATACACAGAGAAATGATTCACTGGGTTAGCAACAAAAACAAAAGCAGCAGGGATAACAGGGCAGAACGTACACTGGGAAACACATCCAGAAGATTTACACATTTATTGCCTGCCTGAAACACATTTCTGGGGGGCTGACAGGCCAAATTGTTTCTGCTTGAACTCAACTGTAAGAGACACTTTAACTGCATTAGAACATGCAAGAAAAATATCACTATTCCCAGTTAAAAAATGAAAAAAATAGGTGAACTCTGCTGACATGGTAAATAAAAGCAGAATCACTCCCTGACTGGTGTCTGGAAGTAGAAACACTCTCCCAACAATGATGGAAGATGAAATGACTAAAAAAAGCCCCACCCCAAGTAGCCCCACAGGACCCCAGTGTCTTCCATAGCAGGGTGAGATCACCCCACTAATGCCAGCATTTAATAAAAAGCAATTTTAAAGTACTACAGTTTTATTTCCATCTGGCAAGTAACTGCTGTGAGCATATCAGTACTGCCCACAGAAGATTAATCAGTAGTTCAAGACCTACACAATAAAGGATTGTTTGGTTTGGGCTTTTGTCCTCTTAAAATAAGACTTCTCTGTTCTTACAGAGACATGGAGAACACTTTGGGCTGTAACTGTTATGCCTCTAGAGAAATTCAAAGAAAGAAGTTAAGAAATACTTGAGCAAAGCAGACAAAGGCAGTACTTTTGCTCATTTAAAGGAAAATTCTTATTTTAGGAAAACTAAACTTTGGAAAAAAGGTTCTTTCAGGAAACACTGAAAACAACATTTCCTGTTGCAATATGAACAGAATGTACAATATGTACTACAGTCAGAGTTGTGCTTTCCCTTCATGAGGAGCAAAGTTGTCTGTCTTCATCAGGACTTTGCAGGTTTTTCTTCTGACTTCTCATTTATCAGGTCTTTAAATCCCAATTTTTCCAGTGGTTCATTAGCCATAAGTTGCCTAAGTAAAAAAGAAGAAAACAACAAAAAACATTTTAGAGAATACAGACTCTAGCCAAGAGAACAGCAGCATTTTCTATTTAATTTCTTTTTATTTACCCTAAACAGATCCAAGATATCTATACAGGGTGGCTGCTGTTTGACAAGACCACAGAAAATACAGTTTTAGGAAAGCAACATTCAGTGATTATTCTTTTCTCCCTTAACAGTGGTTTTTCAATTAAATGTATTGCTTCCCCATTTTAAATACTGAGTTTCATTAGAAACTGACCTGACTCCTGGTTATCTTTAATTAACACATTGCATAAGAGCTTCCTAAAATTCTACCAATGCCATTTACATTTTCAAGTGAATCTGGTTTAGAACAGCCTTTGTGGTGCCACAGACTTTGCTGTAGTGATTTTCACACTCATTTTTGATTTGCAGTGCATTTTTCCCTAGATACAGGGAAATGTGGGCATTTTTCAAAGTTCCCTGAGTCACCCTTGTACAGCAAGCATTGCAAAGCAATGCATGAATGGAAACATCCCTGGAAAACCAACCACCAACACTTCCTACACTTGCACTGAGGTGAAAAAACTTCTAACTTGTCTGCTTGAAACATATTTCTAAGGAGCTAACAGGCCAAAATATTTTTGATATATATTTCCAATATATATCCAAAATATTATAAAATATACTTGAACATTAACAAAGACTCAATTGCATTAGTGCATGCAAGAAAAATACCACTGGCCCTGATAATTCATTGTTAAGTTATATACGACACTGGAGGTGTGTTGAAGACAGCGCTTATTGAGAAGGCCATGCAGAAGTGAGCAAAGTATGGGCTACAAGTTAAAAGTTTAACTCTTAACCACAGTTAAAAAAAAAAGAAAAGCTTCACGCTGGCCGCTGTGCAGGGTGGAAGCTGCCCGGGTCTCGCTGTTACCCCACCGAACGGGCTGGGTAACATCGAAACCACAAGGCAGGCAACCTGCAGACGCCCCACGGAGCATCTGTTTCCTTCACGGAGAAAAAATCCTGCGTGCCTGCGGGCTCCGCTCCCCTGCCGGCCGCGCCCAAGGGCTCCCCGCTGTCCCGGCGCGGGCCCGGCGGGCAGGCCGCTGCGGCGGGGCCACTCGCCTGTCCATGCGGCACTCCAGGTAGGCCATGGCGCTCTGCCGGCACGCCGCGCTCTCGTAGCCGCTCTGCCGGAGACACTCCATGAAGCGCTCCTTGAAGGCGCTGCACTCCCCTGCAACACACAGCGAGGGCCGCGCTACCGCCGCGCTCGGGGCCGGGCCCGGGCCCGCGGGGCGGGGGAGCGCGGGGCAGGCCCGGCGCCAGGCCGCGGTACCGCACCGAAGTGATCCAGCGGGAACGCGCCCTTGTCCGGCGGCCGCGGCGTGAAGCTCTTGTTGCTGAAGTTCATGGCGGTGGACATGTCGCTGCCGGGGGTGGGGACAGGGCGGCCCGGTCCCTGCGGTCGCTCTCCGGTCGCTCCCGGTCACTCTCCGGTCGCTCTCCGGTCGCGCTCCCGCTCGCTGCCGCCGCCGGGGGGAGCCGCAGGCCGAGCGCATCGAGCGCGGTCACGTGACCGCCGCCGCGCGGGGCGGGAGGGGCCGCGCCGCCATGGAAACGGCGTGGGCGTTGCTACGGCAACCGGAGCGCCGCGCGTCGCCATGGAGACGGCGCCGCCCGCCATGTTGGGCCGCGCCCGCGGCGGGAGGGTCGCTCCCGTCCCCGCTTCCCCGTCTCCAACAGCCTCTTGAAATAACCGCGTTCCTCCTCACAAACCCCGTGCCATTGTCCTCCTTCCCCTCTGAATGCTCCCAGTGTTTTCAGGATTGCCCTGTGCAGAACTGTAGGGACTGACAGTGGTCAGAAAATGGATTTGTAGGCTGAAGGCAGCAGCTTGAAGCCTGTGAGAAAGCCTGTCACATAACTCCCTCACACAGGCCTGAGAAATTGCGAGGAGGAATTCAAACAGTCCTTGGAAAGAGAAAACAACCTTTGCAGGTGGTGTTTGTCTAACTTGTTTACTTGCAAGAAAACGGTCAAGGGGCGTTGTTCCTAATGTCCAATGATGGTCTTGTATTGGTTTGCTAACCAATATGATTTTAGCCTTTTGGAACTGTCTATAAAAGAGGATTTGGAAGAATAAAGTTTGCTCTCATTCTGCAAATGAGTCATGTCATTATTCTTGCTGTCCTCAATGGTAACAACACAGGACTTCGATGATCCTTGTGCGTCCCTTCTAACTCAGGGTATTTCGGGATTCTGTGAGTCTGATTTTTCCTGTGAATGGGTGCTGTGATGGTCGTGGGCTGCCTGTCTGTGGAGGGGCCCAGAAAAATAGTCTGTCCTTGGCATTGGCACATTGGGAAATGGAGGAGGAAAGAGCCAAACTTGGAGACTGGTGTCCACAAATCCCTTCAGACGGATCCAGCCTTGTCCAATCTTTTCCTTTTCTATGCAGGGCTAAGGCCAGGCTCCTCCTTCCCTTCTGCCCGAAGAATAAATTCCTCATCTATCTCTGCTGATCTCTGGGGTTTGACTTAAAATCCCATTTCTAGACCCAGCTCTGGCTGGCATGTGATCCCAGAGCTGTGGGGATGGCACTGGCAGGAAGGCAGGATCAACTTCCATAGAAACCCTGCAGGATTTTGGATCCCATTCCGCTCAACCATCAGCTGCCCATGGTGGCCACGTTGTAGCTCCTCATCTCTCATTAATCCTCATGGTTTAAGTGGTGCACAAACCCTATAGACAGCACTGAGTTATTTTGTACCTCCTACAAGCATTGGGAGAGCACGTGGATTCCCATCACGTGGATTTCCATCACATGGGTTCCCATCACGTGCCATAAACGCTGATGACACCAGTGACACCAAGGGTATGTTGGCAGAAGCTTGGGAAATGGTGAACTTCCAGATCCTCAAGATGTACAGCAAAGAAAAACACACATTCTGCCTGCAGGTTTACAGCACAAACACTGCGGATTCACAATCTTCTGAAAGGAGGATGAGAAATAGTTTTAATTTAACTCACCAAGTGTTAACTGTGGCTTATGCTGATATTTTTTCTTCTTTGCCCATAGCTGCAATTAGTTTAAGACAGTATTTTATCTTTTTTAAGTTGATTTTCTTTTAACTAAATGACTGAGCTAAGCAGAAAGAATTCAAGGCCGGGGAAAAAAACCGAAATGAAATAGCTTCAATTTTTAAGGACGGCCATTATGGAAATATTAACTGCAGCTCTGTTTAAAGTGTCTTTTGTTTATGCTTTGATTGCTTTCTTATTACAGTATTGCAATTGTAAATGGAAAATTACACCATGTTCTATTACATAAGCAACTGGTTTGCACAGCTTGAAATATAAGGTTTTATTATTAGGTTTTCAGGGCTATGAACAATAGATGGGTTTTGTTATACAGTAAATAGCACTTTTCCACTTGACTTCGTTATAACACTTAATGGTAAAAGGGAGATACTCCTCTTTCATAAATACATGCAGCAAAATTCTCCCAGATTTCAGAAGACCGAGCAGCACGAAAGTAACTTTGGTTTATATGGGCAAGTTTAACTGACGTGTCAAGGCACTTAATTTTAGCAAACTGCCCAAGTTACATTCCTTACTTTCTGTCACAGTGGTTGACTTGCTTTCCCATGCAATAAAGGAAAAAAAGGAAAAAGATGTGCAAAGATCACAGTGGAATTATTCTCAAGCACCAACCCTTTCCAGTTCTGTTTAACATCTTTACCAATGATCTGGGTGATGGGATCAGGTGCACCCTCAGTAAGATTGTAGGTGACGCCCAATTGGGTGTGAGTGTGGATATTAGGAAAATTCACTTCCCCAAGCACTGCCACAGGCTGCCCAGGGCAGTGGTGGAGCCCCCATCCCTGGAGGTATTTAAAAGCCACATGGATGTGGCACTTGGGAACATGATTTTAGTGGTGGCCTTGGCAGTGCTGGGGGAACAGTTGGGCTCAATGATCTTAAAGGTCTTTTCCAACCTAAATAATTCTATAATTCTCTGCAAAGGGTACATCAACTTCCTGTATTTTATTATACCCTTTTTTTTTTTTTTTTTTTTACCTACTCATTAACTCAGGGTTGTTCTTTGGAGTTTTAAATGTTGTTGTTATTCAAATTCAGGTCAGGTATAGTAGCAGGTGTTTCGTTGTGATTACTTAATGTTTTTTATTGCAAATTCCAGTTGTATCTTCTAGAATTTCCTTTAAAGGTATGGGTTGTCATACAATCTAATACACGTGCTTTAGCAATTTAGGATATATTTTTCCCAAGGAGATCAAGTGAAACTTCCATTAGATAATCACTGTGAAGAAAAAAAACCTCATTTGCAGATTAAACCAACCAGTTCTAAAAGAACTCAACAAAAACAGAGCCACAAAGAGCAGTGCCACAAACAGAGAATTAAGTGCATTTCCAATATTATCTTTCAAAGGAGCAAGAGACTTTGAGAGCATCAGGGAAATCTGAAATGGCTGCTTCAGCAAAAGGGTGCCCATTGTACAAGAGAGATGAGATAATTCATAGTGTTTCACAGCATATCTAGTATGGAGTCCTGAGCCCTTGCCAAAAATTAGAATGCTCAAATTAGAAGACTTCCCTAACTAGGGAAAATCTTGGATCTTCCCCTTTCAAGTTACACAGCTTGATAGACTAAAAAAGAAATAAAAATCCTCTGCTTGAATCAGAGCTCTTCATCATTAATTATTGACTGAAGCAACATTAAATACTGTTCTTTTCCAATGCTGTCAGATAAGGCTGAAAACTTATTCCACTACTGGTGTTTATCCATCAGTTGGACAAACATTTCCTCAGAAGGAGTTATTACACACTCACCATTACTTTCTGGAAGCACCAAATTGAATAATACTTCAGAGAATAACCTTTATTCTTTTTTACAGGCAGGGAAATATCCGTGACTTCCATTATTTTCTCTCTCTTACCACACTGCTTCATTTAAGAGCCTGCAGACTCAAATTATCAGGTAGTTAATTGGAAAATAATTTATTGACAAGCCATGAAAGGCTCGGAGTAAAGCACCAGGGGATTTCATAGCTTGACTTGGGATAGCTGTAGGAAATTAATGAGTTGAACAAGACCAAGCACATTCAGATGCTGGAATTTGTGCCCTTGAGACTGCTGTTCCCAGCCCAGGCACAGAACACACCTCAGAGAAACATCCTTCCAGGATCACTCATTCCTACGCCTCACCTTCATGAGGCGAGCACGCCGCCAGCTCTTACATAAGGCCTCTTGCTCCATCACTGCCACAGGCTGTTGTAAACCATTTTTCTCCCTTTTAATTCAGGTTCCTAGACAAGCAAAAATGCAGAATATTGCCAGAATAGTCTGGGGAATGGGGATTTCTGTTGTGGATGATTAATGAAATATTATTGTTTTGCACTTACAGGGAAATTGTAGTTTCATGCCAATAAGGTCAGGGCCTTAATATGTTATGTGCTCAGTAAAGATGTACAGAGTGATAGCCCATTTTCTGTTACTGAGCCAAAGCCTCATCAGTTTAGAGAGGAACGTTGTAGAAATAGCAATGTTGCACTGAGAGGCAAAACAAACCTTCATCTTCAACTGCTGATTGCAATTCTGGTACATCTGAATCCACATCTCCACCCGCATCAAGACAGGGGCCCAAAAGTAAGATGCTAGGATCCTGCTTCTGTAGATACCACCTAATCACCCTTCATGATATGCCTCAAATTTCTCTTGGATTAATACAATTTCTGCAATATGTTGTTGAGAGAAACAGAAGCCAGAAACCCAGAACAAAAAATCCTTGGAGCTGTGTTGAGGCATTTGATTTATCAGCTGTATTTTGAAAAGCATTTATTCATAACCCAGCCTACTCAATACTTACCTCCCAGGTCAGGCTGCCTTGACTTGTTGGTGTAAATGCAGATCTGGAAGATCATGGTTGTAGCTACAGTTACGAGGGATTTTACTGCAAATATTTTTGTAGATATGAATATTAAAAAGTACATTACAAGCACTAAAGGCAAGGATCTCCCATGTGTTTCCTCACTGAGTGAGACTCATGAAGGAATAACATCTATTCAGTCCAAGAAGGAGGCTTTTAAAAACCACAAAGTTCCCAAGAATGGTAAATGCTTAACACAAGTGGGAAATATTCTCACCTTAGGCTCTGCACAGGAACAATGCACTAAACTTATGCACAGTTTTTTTTATTTTCTTCTCCGAGTAACCAGACTTATCACATATAATCTTTCAACTCAGAATCTCTTAAAACCCAGAAATCTCTTAAAAAAAAAAGGCCATGAAATAAAGATTTTTAAAATATTTTTCGTGAGTCTTTCTTCCCAAAGTAGACTTGCAACCCACACTGATTTGACAGATGAATGAAAAGAAATTAAAGAGTCATTTGTATAAAAATGAGCGAAGTGAACACTTGAGATACTAATCATTACCCTGTAGTGATCCTGTAGAAATACAGACTTGCAGGGTGGGAAGAAGTGGGTGTAATCCAATAAAACAATGCAATAATGATGAAAAATTGAAAGAGGTCGGAGTCGGAAAGCTTTTGATTTCTTTTTGCACTGGCATTTGTCAAGGCAAGCAAAATCCATTAGCAAGGAGCAGCCTGAGTTTTAACACATCTGGGTCTTTAAAATATGTTAATGTTTAATAGGGTGTGCTCAGGCTTTATATATCCCTGATAACAATGCATGGGCTGATAGGCATCTCCGGCAGCTGTAAAGCAGTGGCAGAGCCTTGCAAGGCACACAAGCTCTTCATTCTCATGTTTTATGTTCACTCTCATGGTTTATGATGTTATCAGCAGTCATTGACTGAATTATGGCCTCATAACAACTCTTTCCCTGCATTATCCTACAGTTACTGCAGCACTGTTAACCTGTGTCCCATTAGAAGGTGATGTGACCTTCTCCAGATGAGCACACAGGAGTTACTCTGGTGTTTAAGTGCAGGCTTATTTTCCAGGAGGAACTGATGAGTCCCCTGAGCTGTGCCCACGAAGTCTGCTCACCTGAAGGTGGTTCTGCCTTGGGCTGGTAGAAAGACAAAGACATGAGCTGGGACAACGTTTTCCCCCAGTCCTGTGTAGGATCCTCACCTTCAAGCCTGTGGCTGTAGGCTGTGTTCAGGACCCCACACTGGTAGCTGAGGGATGTGAGGAAGAAATGGGAGTGAGGCCATCACATTGGCTGTATTTTAAAACTGCAAAGATTCCCTCCCTCTAGAGAGCTCATCCATCATTTCTCACAGGGCATCAGTCCAGCAGGGTGCAAGTCCATGGGCTCACTACTTGAGAAAGGGTCTCACCCTATATAATCACCACAGACTAAAGTCCTAGAGAAAATGCTTGTGCTCACTCTGGCAGCAGCCAGCTCTACTCCAACAGATCTCTATGCAAACAGCAAGAGATTTCCTCCTTTGGTACCCAACTGGCCCCATGTGGGGTTTTTTTCCTCCCTCTTGCTGCATATTATAAAGCCTTAGGACTCCCAGGAGTCACACCATTTGCTCAGAGAAGAATCTGGCAGAACAGGATATTCTTGGAAATGTCTGGGAGAGGAGGGTGCAGGCCAAGACCTCAGAGCTGTGCAGCAGATCTTGAGGTGGACGTGCCCTTCATCCATTGCCCTCCTTTCTTTGCCCACCCTGCCTCTTCTGCACAGGAAAGTTCCCCTTTGTGAAAAACTCCACTCCTGATAACAAGCCTTGGAGAGCAGGCAGACGTGCAGGCACCTTTTTCATGTCAATCTAGTTAGAGTTTATTGATTCCCCTTGCCTTTGGCTAATGTACTTTTATTATTATTAATAAATAATCATCATTTTTCCATCAGTGTAGCCTGCACCCGGGAGCCTTGGAGAATTCTAGCAAAAGAATTATTAAACTAAAGATTTCTAAAGGGTTGAACAGCAGCACAGCCCAGTAATCTGGCAGAATCTGCAACTAGGGAGCAAAATATCCCCACCGGAGAATATGGGATAGAGCATCAAATCAGCTCCTTCCCCCGAGCCACCATTTCTACAAGTGGCTTCATGTTCTTGGTCACTTCTGCTTTGTTGTCATCCCCCAAGGATGCAGAGGGTGGGGGTGGCTCTTGGAGCTGTCACCTGGGCACGTGGGCTCTTGCAGGACCCTGCCCTGGCTTGGGACATGACTCAGTACCTGCAGGGCCAGAACTGCTGCCATGTGCTCCTCCTGGCTGGCACCTCCTTGGCAGCAGCTGCCCAGGCAGCCTCCCTCCTCCATCCTCTGCTTGGCCAGCTGCACAGTCTGATCCTGGCTCCTCCCAAGCTACAAGGATTCAGGATCTCTTTCCCAATCTAGGCAGGATTGCCTGCAGGGGATGGTTTCTCCTAGAGGATTGCATGCAGCTGTTCATAAACAGAGGGAGTCATCACCAAATGCTGAGCCAGGCATGGCCATCCAGGCACATATTTCTCTGGGCAATAAACTACCAAATAGTGACTGAAATGGTTTCAGGGGCATTTTGGGATTGCTGATAGGGGATTTTTGGTACAAAGACGATAACAAAGCTAGCAATAAAAACACTGATTTGCTCAAGGAAGTGATTTTACTGGGGTGGCAGGAAAGCAAAAAGAAACAGAGTGTCACCTGTAAATTGATCTGCTCCTGTCAGCAATCCTGAATTAGCATATCTTCATGCAACCACCATCCCATCTTCTCTGTGGTCAGTCTTGTCCTCCCCAAGGGCTTGCTTGCACCCTGGGCCATGCATTGTTGTGGGCTTTCCCTCCTGTGTCCTGCCCCCTCCATTGCATCACCAGTGGTCCAGCTGAGCCCTGTGACCTGGCAGAGTGACAGCAGTCCAGCACAGGTCCTGTCCTTGAGTTCTGACCCTGAAATCACATGGAGAACATCATGCCCATAACACAGATCTTCACTAGAAAACAAACACCTCGTCCCAGTGTTGCAGATGAAATAAGAGCTTCAGATTATGATAATCCATGGTTCAGAATAGAAAAGGGTGTTTTACTTGGCAGGAAAATTGAGTACATCTGGTCTAAGTGGACATAAACAACTCTGCAGAGCCCTTTTCTCTGTGTAAAGCCCGGAAGGCGTGTTCAGGCAATGACAGAAGGGCTATAAAGGGACCCCAAGATGCTCCTACCCCGACCTGGCTTTGGACATGGCCCTGCAGAGCTTCCTGCAGTACCTGGGCTCCAGCTCGCTGCTCTGTTGGGCAGCAGGGCTGTTTGCTCTCCTTTACTTTCTCTCCAGCTCCAAGAAGTCAGTTTGCAATTTGCCCCCTGGGCCACGACCTCTTCCTCTGATTGGGAACCTGAACGTGGTGGATCTGAAAAAGCCGTTCCAGTCGCTGACAGAGGTAGGGGCTGAGCGAGCAGGCAGGGGGCAAATGTGCAGTTCCTGCAATGAGAAATGCAGCTGGGGAAACAGAGATGTGGCTGTGTTTGCTTTGTGTGGAGGGCAGCAATGAGAAATGTGGCACACAGGCAGGCTGGCAGAACGACTTTACCTTCAGAGGTGCACACACACACTTGTATTTATATATAAGAATATAATACACACAATCCTTTCTGTATACACACTTAAACCTAGACCACCCACCCCTTGCAATCTACTCCAAATTGTTGGTGTTTTGAGCCCTTCAGAGGCTGCAGGTAAAAGACTTGAGTTGGCCAGGCTGCTGCCATCAAGAGATGTGTCACTGCCACCAGACCTCTAGGAAGGATGGGCAGATGGGAGGGATGAAGCCAGAAAAGGTATCATCCCCGCAGCAGAGGGAAAGAGGATGTCCAATGAACACTTTTCCCCAAAACTAATTAGATCTCTGCAATGCAAAGCACAATTCTGCCTCCCCAGCCCTCCCCCTGCACACACTGCCCAAGGTGGTTGAGGACTTGATGCATGGAGTTTATATGTCTAGCTAAACAAATTGCTTTTTATTACACAGCTCAAAGGATACTTATATTTCTAAAAGAGAGAAATGAAAAACAAAACAGACTTAAATATTAAAAAACCAGGGGCAATGTTTGTTTCAGTAAGTATCTGATGTGTTCCTGTAGGGACCTGGGGACAATTCAGTGGGAATTCTGATTTCATCTGGTTGCTGTAGAGACAACTGAGGTATTGTGAGGGACCTGTCACATGCCCTGTGTGTGAGCTGCTTACTGGGCACGATGGTGGAGGAAAGCTGGTCCCTAGAGAACTCCTTCAGCCACTTGAACATCTGCAGTGAGAGGGCAGTGCAGACACTCCCATCCTCCAGTCAGTTGTAGAAAAAAGGGCATCCTGAGCTGCCAAAGTGCAGAATTCCTACAGCAGGCACACAGTGCTCATCTGCCTTGATTTATGGGGCAGAGGATTGTGTAGAGATCAGTTCTGATGGGCTCCTGGTCCTGAGCTCCCATCTGATCCTGGGTATGTTTGGGGATGCGGGTATAAAACTATGAACTGTTTTTGGCAGTACAGGGGGATTTTATGGTACAGATGTCACATGATGGCAGCAGTCTGATTTTCTATAATCTACCAAGAAGCTTTATTCAGGCTTCCAAGCCTGCCACATTCAATACCTGTGCTGCTGAGTAAAACCAGAGTGCATGCCAAGAAGCACTAATGCAAGGAGATGGCCAAAGGGAGGCTCAGAGGCAGCTGTGATTCCCTGCCCCCTGCTCTGCCACACACTCTGTGAGCTGCCAGGGATGAAAGCACCAGTGCTAATGTTATCTCCCAGGCCGTCAAACCACTGTTTGATGAAAACAAATTCAATTTGTCTAGTAGTAATAACAGGAGCTGCTTCTAATCTGAAATTCAATTTGTGGAATCTATCTAATGCATAGAAAATGGTAACCCAGGCACTTCAGAAACAAGAAGACATTTGGAGCGGATGGCTCGCAGTGTGTTTAAACGAAGCTAAAATACCAAGTGAATGATTAGCTTGTCAAAGCCACCGTTCTGGGTAACAGATTATTCATTTTTAATTTGCTATAGAAGTCTAACACTCCTGTGACATTATCTACCAGAATATGCTTCCTAGTTGGATTCAAGTTTCTGGTGACCAGCAAATAATTCTGTGATGACTGCAACACTACCCACCTTGCCATAATTAGAGACAAGTGCTGTCCTGAAAGAAAGAGTTATTGTCTGGTTTTGTTTTTGCAGTGTTTGTGGCTTCAGCCTCAAAGGTGTGTGCACGCCCACTTGCCTCAGGTCACCAGCACTACAATAAACAGGCCTGCCTGCTACAGCATTCTCTAAGCAGCCTCCCGAGGTGGTTTTGCTGGCCTGTTGCTGCAGAACACCACAGGCATGCAATGGCACTGTACTGACTGCCCTGATAGGAGCAGTGATAGCAGACACCTTGTTGTGCAAACTGTGCAAGCAGAGATGCTGGCAATCGATAGCTGTTGCTCACTACTTGAATTTCAGCAGCACCTGGAGACATCACGGAGGGCTGGGAGGCTCCTTTTGGTCTAGAAACCACCTAGAGTGGTGAGTACTAGTGTTTGAGTCCAGATCTGGCTTTGAACGAACATATTTATTACCTTGACAGCTCTCCAAGATATATGGTAACGTCTTTACAGTGCATTTTGGACCCAGGAAGGTCGTGGTACTGGCTGGATATGAAGCCATCAAGGATGCCCTTTTAAATCATGCTGAAGAGTTTGGAGAGAGGGCAGAAATACCCATATTTAGGAAAATGACACAAGGATATGGTAATTGACCTTTTGCTTGGATCATTTTTGTCTCTGTTCATTATATTCTCAAAGCAAGAGTACTGTCCTCTTACAGATCCCTTTTTGTGATCTTAGGAGGTACCAGTGTATAGAATGTTTATGAACCACAGGTGCCATAAGGATGTCACACCTTTATTTTAGGCATAGCATTCAGTCATGGAGAGCTATGGAAAACCATGAGAAGATTTACCTTGTCCACACTGCGAGATTTTGGAATGGGAAAGAGAACCCTTGAGATCCGAATCCTGGAGGAAGTAAATACTCTTATCAGATATTTTGAGTCCTATCATGGTGAGTGTCAAGTCTTTCATCCAGAGACAGAGAACAGGTCTAGCAGAACAATAAAAATTAATGAAAGTTTAACTCTTAGCAAATAGTATCTCATGGTTAAAGTTCAGCATACAGTAGGTTATTGAACCAAGGCCTTAAAACACTGGAACAGAATTCCCTGCTATGAATTCTGGGTTGGGGAATGAGTTTTCTTTGGGAGCTCAGGACTACATTTCCACAGGAAACCAGACTGAAACAAGCATAGCCATTTTGTCATTTGTTCTCATTGCTTGAAATACAGGGAAACCATTTGATACAAAAATGATACTCAACAGTGCTACATCCAATGTCATCTGCTCTATATTGTTTGGAGAGAGGTTTGAATATGATGATCCAGTATTTCTAACTTTGCTGAAGCTGATAAATCAAAATACTAAGCTGTTGGGCTCCCCTATGGTGCAGGTAAGAGCTTAATTTTATGTTTTAGCTGTTAGTTTTTGGGAGTTATCTGGTTTCCTGTGTTTGTTCTCCTAGCCTCCTACATCTTGTTTCTTGAGAACAAGAACATTATCAGCCAGTCAGCCTGAACAGAACACATCTGTGGTTCTGTATCTGCAATGCACAGATTCCCAGGCTCCTGCATTTAGTCAGTGAAGCTAACTAAAAGAAAAAAAAAAAGATCCTAAAGTCTTCACAAAAGGAACAATTTTACCCTCTTTGAAGGGCAGAAGCACAATTCCAAACCTGCCTCCTTGAATTACAGAAAGAACACACTACTTCTGCAGGAATCCAGAGCTCCTTGTGGAAGGGGGGGAATTACAGCCTCCAATGTCAGGCATAGGATAAGGGTCCAGCAGTGTGATTTGAGATACCACTATGTGTTCAAAAATGCCAATTAACATTAGGACCTCTCTTGCTCCACAGTTATATAACTTCTACCCCTCCCTTGGATTTCTGTCTGGAGCCTCCAAGATTGTGCTACAAAATATCAGTGAATTGAATGCTTTTCTCCAGAAGCTCTTCCAGGAACACAAAGAGGAGCTTAATGAAAATGACTTAACAGGCTTTGTTGATGCCTTTCTGGTGAAGCAAAACCAGGTACTTTAAAGCTGAGTCCCTTAGCTCTGACTTCTTATTAGGACTGGCCATCAGTCAGGGACTGGGAGTGAGTGGAAACAGAAGAACTGCAGTGAGCAGAATATATCAAAGCTCATACTCACAGTGAGCTCTGCTCTATGTGCTCACAGCCCCACTGGAATGCTGGTTAAAGAGATCTAGGTGTCAAGATGTCCCATGAGGGTGAAATAAGTTACCACTCAGGAAACATAAGGAGATCATCCCAAACCTTCCTGCAAGAGTGGTGCAGTGATAAACTGTGTTTGGATTTCTACTATCTAAACCTGAGGATTACATGTGTGCTTGGGACCAGACAAATTCCACACAGCATAGGCCCTAATGCTAGGAGATGAAATGTTTAGTTTTCCAGCACATATAAGTCACAGGAAGCTAAAATGCAGATAAAAATAGTGGCAACACAGTCACATATAGGTATCACTTGCTGTATTACCCACGTGTTTTGAAGGAGTCAAAGAAACCACACACTGCATTCAGCAATGGAAACCTGACGTTTTCAACCCTGGACCTCTTTGCTGCTGGGATTGAGACTACATCCACAACTGTGCGCTGGGGGCTGCTTCTGATGATGAAATACCCAGAAATTCAGAGTAAGGAGGACAAGTCTCTTGTACAATTTTTTGTTGCATGCTTGCGGCTTTGGCTGTGGAAGGGAGTGGAACTCATTCAGTGTTGCCTAGAGTAATTATTCTGAGTGCTCTGAGAGAGATAACAACCATTGACTTTACAGAGGAATTTTATTCAGCTGGACTGCAATAAACCAGCCCAGCCAAGTGGGAGAGGCTAAGGGGCAGCCTACAGTCACAGTAAAACTCCCCCATCACCTGCAGGCTATGGGCTTACGTCACTAAAAGTCTCCTCAGGAGCTGATCCTGATCTGGTTTCTGTTGAAGGCTGTGGGGTAACAAAGGTGTGTGATGACAGTCAGGCATGAGATGGACTGCAGTGACTCCATTCAAGCTGCTTTAGTTCAACAACAAACCTGAAAGTACCACACCATGCCCTAACTTAGCCACTTCTGCCCTTCCCAGATATTTACCATTTTCCCTTTCCTTCATGTCTGTCAAACTGGTAGCCATTTCAGTTGCAAGATGAGATTGTTATCAGCTTCTTAATCCTTTCCTCCCTCCAAGGAAAGATTCAGGAAGAAATGAACCATGTCATTGAACCAGGAGAGCTGCCTAAGTTGGAGGACCGGAAAAAAATGCCTTATACAGAAGCAGTAATACACGAAATACAAAGGTTTGCCAATATTGTCCCCATGGGCGTATCACGATCCACTCCCAGAGATGTGAATTTCCGAGGCTATGTGATTCCTAAGGTGAGCTCTGAGGCTGGCAGCTTATGCTGCACAGATTCCTCACAGCTTTCTTCAAAGCAGATGAAGCAACACATAAATAACTAAAGACACAGTGATACATGGTTTAATCTGCGCTGTAACCTTTTGTCTTGAATCCAGGATAATTATTATAAACATACAATAGATTGTGGTTGGTACAGTTGTTTGAATCATGATTAACTAGAAATTTAATTAAATCACATTGGTTTGAACCTTTTATGTTGAATGTGGAACCTCTACCCTAGCACCTTTGTTGGAAGAAAAGAATGTTTTGTGGTCCAAAAAATAAAACAGCAGTTACTGAAAACAGACAGAGCCATGATGGGGCAGAGAAACACTCCCCAATTCTATTTATCATGTCTTATTTGCCTCTTCACTTTAGGAAAAATAACACAGTCTGGCTCAAGTACGGGTGTGATCTCCTCTTCCATGAGTTTCTTTGATCCCTTTCAGGGTACTGAGATTATCCCACTGCTGACCTCTGCTCTGAATGACAAGTTACACTGGAAAACCCCAGATCAGTTCAACCCTTCCCATTTCCTGGATTCCAATGGGAACTTCATTAGGAGAGAAGCACTTATTCCATTCTCCATAGGTAAGAGGGGTGTGGGTGCAAGGCTAATGGCAGTTCCCCCTGATTTCAGGAAAGTATGAAAGCCAGGGACACAGAACAGAGGGTAAGGGATTTCTGGTCATTTCTCCTATCTACCTGTAGGTAATCACCTCTTCTTTGAGAGAGACGGGAAACATGGATTTACTCACAATCACTGAACAATTTCATGTATCTACAAACTTCTGTGTAGTTTGAGACCAAACCAGTAGCACTAATATGCAGAGAAAAGGAAGGGAAAATTTCCTACCTCAGCAGCCTGCTCTTCCAGACTGTAGCTCCAGCTTAGGTCTCAGACACCAACACTAACAGTTACAGTGCTGATCATTAACTTCTCCCCTGGTTGTTTTCAGGACGAAGGGCTTGCCTTGGTGAAGGACTGGCCAAAATGGAGCTGTTCCTCTTCTTTTCGGGCTTGCTCCGCAAATTTGTTTTCCAGCCCCCTCCAGGAGTGGATAAGTCAGACCTGGATCTCACTGCTGATGTCGGCTTTACCTTGACTCCCATGCCTCACCTGGTTTGTGCTGTGCCCTGTGAATGATCAAACAAGACAGCATTAGACTAGTGAACACTTCAAGCTTTAAAGCAAATTTAGCTACAGTGGGGAAAGCTGTCCCTGAGCTTTAAGGGAAGGAAGACACCAGGCACTGTTATTTTCTCTCATTCATGACATTCTCTCCAACAGCTCTTGCAATGTCTGTATAATGCAAACCCTTCAGACAGCTCTGAGTTCTGCTCTCAGAAACTGTGATTCCTGGATCAGCACATCAGAGATGCTGTTTTCAGGACAGTTTGAAAGAGTGAAATGCCTTCAGACCTCCTCTGTAGATGTAACCCATCAGAGCTCTCCCTGACAGCCTCTATGGGGAATTCCTCAGCCCAAAGTCCATGCCCTATAGGAAAGCTGAGTATCAGTGGCCCAGCTGGAGACAAGAGACACTCAAAGAATCTGGAAATCTCAGGATGGTTGTTCAGCTGAGCCTCAGACTGAGCTTCCATTGTGCGATACAACCTGCCTTATCTTTATTACAGAGTCCCAGACACAAGGGTGTAACATGGGCTGATGCCAAGACCCAGGGACGGGACAGTTATCAGAAAACATCTAAGTGGTTTGGGAAGTGAGCTCTTTCCAACTCACACCAGGCACTTTATGCTGAACAGCCCATTTATGATGGGGCCAATTGAGCAGCTTTCTGCTTCTGCTAAGAAAGGCATTTCTACCACTCCCTCACCTCTCCTGGCTTCATGCTGGCTCTGGCACTTGTCCAATCCCTTACTAGGCCATCTTAGATCCCTAAACTGGCAGAAA
Source organism: Cettia cetti (assembly GCA_013401135.1). NCBI lineage: Eukaryota > Metazoa > Chordata > Aves > Passeriformes > Sylviidae > Cettia > Cettia cetti. The sequence goes on from VZUI01040507.1 coordinate 28,500, forward strand.
ATGAGCAGCCATGGCAAGGGAAGAGTTTGTGAATCAGTGCTGCTGAAGCGATACAAGCCTGCGGCAGTGGAGCTGGGGCTGGGCAGCAGGATTGCCACGCTCCACCAGAGCTGGGAGAGGCTCAGCCCCTGCTCCACTTGCACCTCAGCAGCTGTACTTGCTCTGTAGATCTTCTCTACCCTTCACAGAGAGAAAGGATCCTTCAGGGGATAAATCAGCTGCCATAAGGCTGCCATTTCTCACTCTCTGCACTGACTGCAGGGTGAGCCATAATCCACACGCTCCTAATTCCAAACTTCAGTCTCAATTACCAGGTTATGTTGTGATGAATAGGGACAGTATTGTCCATTCAACTGAAAATGGGGCAGTTATGGTAAATGTACGACATAAAACTAAAGTCACTGTCATCTAAAGCTGAGCTGTGCTGCAAATGGAAGGAAAGAAAGGAGAAAGAATATGAAGAGATGACAAAGTACAGCGGCCTCTGGCCAAGACACTGACTCTCCTCACTAGCTTTAGTTCACACAACTAAAGGCAGCACTCTAATAGTGATTCTGCACCTTCTACTTGTTGCACTTGGGGGCTGTACCACAGTCCCAGCTCCTGGGCACAGCTCAGGGAGTGCTCAGCAAGCTCTGTGATAAGGAAGCCTCTGCTGCTGAGCTTGCTTGCGTTTGTTTTGCTGTTGCTCTATTTGCAGTCTAACTATTGCAAGCCTGACCTTATCACCTACTTAATCATTAAATATTTTCTGTTGCTGTTGATCTATCTGGTGTGACAGTACGAAGTTGATTTCAGGTCAAACTGATAAAGCTGGGCTGCACCACCTTCAATACCCCAGCACAAGAGAGGTGAGCACAGGGACCCGTGGGCAGCCTGCAGCCAGGACATGTTCAGCAGCACAAAGAGAGAGCAATACTCACAGCCACAAACACCTCAAAGGAAATAGCTGGACTTCTAACTCCAGAAAAGCACAACTACTGTGTGAGGCAGGATGTGGCTCTCTGATGGGGTCCCTTTCAGTGGTTCCTGTGTCTTTTGCCCTTGCTTACAAGGAACCCATCACAGTAAAAACCAGCAGGAGTTATCCAAAGCTGCATTCTGGGATGCACTGCTGGTCAAGGATGGGACTGGCAGGGAATGTGCAGAGATTTTGGAGGATTTAAGTTAAAGGATTCAGGGCTGGTGTTTCAGTGGCCCAGGCTGGCTGACTGGCAGTGGTGTGTGTGGTTGCCTTTAGGTGGCCAATACCCAATTCTCCACATCATCACCAGTACCACCTGGGTTACAAGCAGTGGCAGAACGCCACATGGGCACGAGGGATGGAGGACAACCGGGCCAGGAGCACCCTGAGGGGCCTGGCTGCCCCAGGAATGCACCCAGAGCAGTGTCAGTGCCTGGCAGGTGTTTTGTGCTCGGCTCTGTGTGCTCAGGCAGGGCAGCACGTAGCAGCGCGGCTCCGGAGCGAAACACGAAACACGTACCAGACACATGAGTGAGACAGGAATTTCTTGTCATCGAAAGACTTTTACTTACCTTTGTCATTTTAATGCATTGCACTCAGAGCCTGGCTTGGAAAAAAACCACAATACACTCCCCCTGGCTTTGCAGAGATAATTTAAGTCTCTTTCTGAAAGGCCTTTCTATGAGTTCAGAGACTCCCAGGGCAAGGATGAAATACCAGCAGAGCAGCAGCAACAGATAACTTTTGCCCCATAGGGTGCTGCTGGTCCAAGAAAACCCTACAGGAACAAACATTTTGCCCAGGCACAGAGCATGTGCCGTTGCAAGTTCTCATCACAGTGCCCACGTTCTGCATCCTATGCCAGCTGATCCTTCCTGCCTGTCTTTACAGCCCCTCTGCCTCTTAGCTCATGGAGCAGGCAGGGCTGAGTCATCCTAGGCATGCTCTGGGGGAAGCCATCGCCTCCAGCCCATTTCTTGGAAACTAATAAAAAAATAAATCCCCGAAATGTTGCGACACACTTCCTGCTTTTGCTTCTGGGTGGCTGCTGTGCTGCAACATCTCCACACCACACAGGCAGCTCTGGTGAGTGCCCAGCAGCCACTCGCTCCGGGACCCTGCTGACCATGCCCCACTCTGGATCAGATCCCCCTCCTTCCTTGCCTTCTTTGCATCTGCAAGGCTGAGGGCCCATATTTGTTGAATAATGGCCTTATATGATCTAACCTTTGGACAAATGTACCTTTAGACTTGTGCTTCCTCTTCATGTAAGACAGCCCTTTCTTCCCTGAATGATCTTATTCCTTTGGCTGTTTATGCCAAACTTCCTCCTGAAAACCACTGTTCCACCAAGTAGACCTCAATTATTTTCTACGAGGCTTAAGTCTTTAAGAGGGATGCAAGCTCCAGGTGTTTAGAATGTTTGACCTAAAATCATTCTCCTGTTTTGTTCCCCTTCTGGAGCCTGCTAGGTCAGCTGGCTTCATTAACTTCATTAACTTCTTCCCTCTATCTTTTAGAAGCTGCTCTTGCAAAATGAAGTCCACCCCCTAGAAGTTTCAAATCTAATTTTGTCTCTTCATTGCGCTCATGAATCCACTCATGATCACTTGATCCAAGCTAATTTTCTGTGGCTAGCTATTACATGTCTTCTACCTCAGACACAAAGTCTGAAATCACATCCCTCCCGGGCAGTTCAGAGCTGACTTTATGAAGAAGTTTATGGGCTACAACCCCCCAGGGGATAGTTGGGCTTTACCATTATTAACAACCTTTGATCTCCACTTGACATCAAGAAAGCCAAAGTCTCCTGTAACAACACTGATCTTTCTCTCTAGTAACACGGAGATCTCAAATCCTACCTAAACCTGAATCTGGAGGTTCTGATAGGGTTCCAAGAGCCTTTTTATTTCCCTGTGTCAGCAGAGTGCTTGGAGGGTCATAGTACTGCTAATGAAGGACCTTGAGGTCTCGGGAGGAGGAGGAGGTTATAGAGGAATGCCAAGCACCTTTTCCCATTTATATGTTCTTGCACACACATGCATGGGTTTGTAATTTGAAACTCTCTTTACTTCTGGACAGGCTTTGCAAACTGCTTAGACCACATTCTCTGAGGTGTTTAAAGAGGGTGGAGTATGCAGTATTTATTTAGGTACTCTACAAACCTTAATAAGAATTGAGTGCTTGTAGCAATTGCAGAGAGCAAACAAGAGAGCCAGCTGGCAGAAACTGAACAGTGCCACTGCATTTTTATTGCTTCTAACCCCAAAAATCAGATTATTTCTAAAAAAAAATATGTCTTTTTTAATTTCATTTTTCTCTGATCCTGCATTAGTTTGTTTGCTGTGTGCAGCAGTATTATTAGCTGTAGCCTATTTTTCAGCTGGCTATAAAAATTCATCTTTTAAATTACCTCCTGGTCCAACTCCTCTTCCGATCATTGGTAACCTGCACTTGGTGGATCTTAGAAGGCAAGATAAATCACTAATGAAGGTAGGACAAAAAAAACCCTAACCCAGACCTTCATAGATTTTAAAGCTGCCTGGGATGTATCAGTGAGAACTTTTTGTCTTTTTAAATTCAAACTAAATTGCAAAGGTGTGAAAATTGCTTTATAATCTATTTCTGGGCTTCTTCTAGTCAATGTCTGTGTTGATGCAATGTAATTTAGGAGCAATCAACCATTTAAAAAAGACCTCTGGGTAATATGGGATTTCTTCATGTAATTGTGATGATGTACATGAAGTCTATAATGCTTGTGGGATTTGAAATATTAATTTGACAGCTTGGACACCCAGAAATCTTTTAAAGCATTAGGATATAACTAACATGAATTAAATTGCTTCCCTCCCCTATGCCCCGGAGATCTGGAAAGAGGAATTCACAATGCAGTGACCCCAAATCTGCCGCGGAGAGGGCCACATGCAGACGCTCCACTGCAAAACCCCTTTCCCTCTGGATGAATGGGATATGCATTCAGGTCTAGATGGCAGTGCAAGGGAGAGATGTGCCGAGGATAACCTGTGAGCTCTTCCACTAACCTGTAATTCACTCAGCTCACCCCGCTCCGTGTGTGCAGCTCCTGGCGCTGCCGGGGATGCTCCCCCGGGGCTGAGCCGCGCTGGGGCCGCGGAGACACCGAGCTGAGTGTCTGCAAGCAGGCAGGGGGTTCACAGCCGGGTGCCCACGGCTGCCGTGGCTCCAGCGCTCAGCAAACACGGGCTGTGCTGCGGGAGCAGCAGCTGGGGGTTCCTGCTGCCCTGGGGTGAGGCCCCGGCACCCGGAGCTGCTGCAGCGATCTCAGGGTTGGGGTCAGTTTACCCAGCAGGGCTGGGCAGACGCTGCTGCAGCCTCGGAACGGCGCTTTGGAATTACCTCCGCGTGTTTTCCTCCCTTGCTAGGCTGTGCTTGGTGTTGTCTGTGTTTGCCTTTGCGTTGGGATTACTCCAGGGAGGTTATCCTTCCATCTCACCCCACGGAGAGCAAAAAATGGTGTTTGCACTGAGCAGGTGGCACCGCCTGGGGTTTGTTGGGTGGGCACTGATGGGTGCCCCCTCTGTCCTGTGAAAGAGACACTGCTCCTCTGGTTTAGTAGCAGCCTGCACGAGGGCTTTAGTACATCAGGAGCATCAGACCAAAGCTTTCCTCTGGGACAGCATCATTATTTGCACTGAACTATCTTCTCTTGATCTTTCTCCAGTTTGCCAACTTCAGGTGCCATTTGAGGTCCAGTCGTTAGATTTTGTTTGTTTGTTTGTTTTTCATTTATTTTCTCCTTAACAGCAAAACCAGATTAGTGATGCACTGATGGGGTGGGGGGCTCCTTCACGGCAAGAAGCCTGAATTCCATACATCTGTACAAAATGCCTCGTGTTTGACCATGACCAGCTCTGGCTCACAGGTGCCCCTCTGCAGGCTCTGCAGCCATTCCCAGCAGGATGCCAGCATGAAAAAGTCCCTTCAGACAGCAAGAGGTGCTGCTCCCTGCACGCTCCCTCCCTTCCTCACCATCACAGCTCACCTCTTTTTTCAGCTTGCAGAAAAATACGGCCCCATCTTCACCCTGCACTTTGGGTTCCAGAAAGTTGTGGTGCTGACCGGGTACGAAGTTGTGCGAGAGGCGCTTGTGAACTACACAGAGGAGTTTGTAGACAGACCATCCATCCCAATATTTGACCAAATTCAGAACGGAAACGGTACTAGAGCAATGAGTGGGGGGTGGGAGGGATGATGTTGTCACTTAGTGCCCGTGATGAAGATGATGATGAGGCACATCCTAACTGTGCATCCCTGGAGCCCAGCTTTTAAACATCCCCTCGGGCCCTTCTGGAGCCAAGTGACAGCAAACGTTTGGCTTTCCTTGCACGCAATGACTCCTGGCCTTCCATCATTTCTGCTGGAGCACTTGCAGCCCATCCATATCCAAAAAAGTTGAGGGGTGGGAGGAGTGGGATTTTTGAAGGCACTGTGGTAGTTCTGGGGTTAACCTCTGAGATGTCTGTGTGAGCAGCTCACTGTCACCACCGTTTATGAACCCTCTGCACGTTTCCAGGAGACTTTGGACTGCCTGGCTTGGCTGTTCAGAGCTGTCGGGTTTTTCCCTTTCTCCCACTGCCTTTGTTGTGTCAGTTCCCACACCTTTGCCTCCTCACAAAAGTTCTCAGGTTGACCAGCTTGAAACAGGTTCAGGCAGAAGCAAGAGGCTGAGGCTGGAAATTCATCCCCACAAACAATCCCATAGTTTTTCCAAGGGAACTTTCCACCCCTGACTGTTTCAGAAGACTTTTTGCTTTGTTCATCCTTTCCTTCGTGTGAGGCTTTAGCTGGGAGAACCAAAAGGCAGTTTTATATGCTGGTCACAGGCTGAAGTTGGGATTAGAATTAGAAATTAAATTACCCAGCCATAATATCAATAGATGAATTTATTGCTACATAAATTAAAGGAATCAATGAGGAGAAAGGTATTTTTTAGAGCTAATTTATATGTAAAACATCCCTGTGGGAGACTATCAGTATTGCATCATAAGTCCTTTCACATTTACCTTCTCAGCCCAAGTCTGAGGCACTTAGAGGTGACCCAAAGACAGAAGTTTTCAGGGGCTGTTAAGCAACAATGGTCACAAATTTTCCCATGAAGCATTTTTTCTTCAGAAAATGCCAGTTTGTTGACTGTGGAGATGCCCTCAGAAAAGGAATGATCCAGATGAAATTGCATAAATTAAAGAAAAATTAAAAATTGAAGTTTAGAAATTTGCTTTGACATTTTTAGAGCAAAAGGTTTTGCTATCCAAATTGAAACTACACTGCTTTAAAACAGAAAAGCAAACACATTTAAAAGCCTCACAGCCACAATGAAGATGTGAAGTGCTGGCATCCAGCTTTTCAACTGACCACAATCTGAGATAGTTTTTGGATTACTGACCCAACTTTTTCTTTACAGCACTCTGATGGGATGAAATACCCATCCCTGCTTGGAGGTGCTAGAGGTCATCATGCCATGAGCTCAGAACCACCACAAAAATGTCAGTATTTTTGCCACTGCTAAAAATACAGCACTACTGAGAATCTCCATAAAACAGTTTAGTTTTGAGGAAAGTGAATTATCCCATCCCACACAGATAAATTACCTTTATGACTAGAATAGGATGAAAAGAGAAACTTCAGAGACACGAGGTGCTTGAGGCCCTAGAGTTGCAACCAGCAGGGTCAAAAATATCCTGTGAATGACTCAAATCAACTACTGCCCCCAGCTCTACAGCCAACCCATAGTGATTTGAAAGCCACACCTGCCCATCTGCCACTCAGGAGAGGACTGGGGTAACTGGGCTGGGAAGGAGCTTGCTTTTCCCAAACCACAGGCTCAGTGGGAATGGAGCTGAGAGCACACAGGGATCAGGCACACAGAAAGGAGAGACCTTTAGTCCCTAAATCCATGTGAAAACAGGCAACAGAAACACCTGTGGGGGGCTCCTCTGTGCCTGAGCCCAGCACATTTCTCACGGGCTGCCCAGGTCTGTTCTTCTCCATCGGGGAGCTGTGGAGGACAACGCGGAGATTCACCGTGTCCAGCATGCGCAACCTGGGCATGGGGAAACAAATGATAGAGGGCAGAATCTTTGAGGAGCTTCACTTCCTCATCGAGATGATCAAATCCTTCAAAGGTGAGCTGGGCATGACCCCAGGGCTGCCCACCCTCGTGTGTGTCACAGCTGCTCCATGTCTCACAGCTTTCCCATCCTGCTCCTGCTGCAGGGGAACCTTTCAGCCTGCCCTCCTTCAACTGTGCTCCCATCAATGTCACCTTCGTCATGCTCTTTGGGGACAGGTTTGACTACAAGGACCCAACATTTCTCACTCTCTTAAGACTCATAGATGAAGTTATGATTCTTCTGGGATCCCCAAATTTAAATGTAAGTAACCTGTCTCACAGAAAAACAATTTTTTTTACGCTGGCACGTGAGCCACACCAACCACAGGATTTACTTCAGCAGTTTTCAAATGTTCAGAATCAGCCATTACACCTAAAATGTGTCAGTTCTCCATGTGCCACTTTGGTCACCAAAATCTGCTGCCAGATTCCCCTTGCCTACTTTCCTTTTGACCCATCCTGCACATCTGTGTGGAGCTAAAATGAGAACTGAACTATGGTTATTTAGCTTATGAAAATCTGCCCAGGAAGTCCCTGGGATGCTGAGATATTGCTGCTAAAGACAAAACTCAACTGATACATTGGCCCTTAGGAAAAAGCTGCTTCAGCATGTGCCAAGATGATTCTGTGTAATTCTGTGTGGTATTTCTGCAGGCCTAATGCTTCTCTTTTCTAATTTCTCATTAGTATTTCAATTTCTACCCGTTCCTTGGATTTCTTTTCAAAACCCACAAGATTATGCTCAAGAAAATCGAAGATGTGCGTGCCATTTTAAGGCAATACATGAAGGCAAGCAGGGAGGATATCAATGAGAACAGTGTGAGGAGCTACATTGATGCACTGATATTCAAGCAACAAGAGGTATTGGAATGCTTAGCTCTGTTGGCTGTTTGCAATGTCTCCTTTGGATTTTCTAGCTAAGAGTTGCTGAGTCTTGATTTCAGTCATGTCATGTAAATCTATTGAAATCCATGCTGTTACTCCAGCAGTACTTAAATCAGATGGCAGGCTCTTACAATTGGTACATTTTTCTATCAAAATTGGGATACAAAAGCTACTCTCAGTCCACTCCTGAGATAGTAGCACTAATAATGTGAGATCAACTACTTGCTCCTAGTAAAAAATGCATGAATTCACATGAAAGCTGACTCTGCCTTTCTTTTTATGAAAACAAATCAATTAATCATTGATACTGTTGCTCCATTAAGATGAATGATCCCCTTAAAGTACTTGAATGATAAATCATCAGTACAAGTCCTAACCCTGCCTTGCATCTTACTTAGCAGAGGCTTGGCAGTTTCACATATCAGTTGATTTCATTCAACACAAAATATTTGGGCTCTGAGCTTTTTCTTCTTTCCAGCTGGATCCAGGCTGACCTTAGGCACTAAGTACTCTACTCAGCTATGTGGAGGAGGAGTTAGCACAGTTCTAAAGCCCAGGCAGAAATGGCCTGAAAGGTGAATTTGAGCATTGTTGGGGATTCAAACCTGGTTTTGGGCAGGAGGAGTCCCTCAGCAGATTGGATCTGCTTCTGTTCAGGGCACAGACCAGGCTCTTTCCAAACCTGCAGTGCTGAGTCTGTGAACACCTCTGGGTTTCAGACTGTTTCCAGGGGAGATGGGTGTTGAACCAAAACTCCCCTCCAAACCTTCCACCTGTGGTGCTCCATCTCTAGTGGAGGCTGTGCATTCAAGATCAGGACTATTTTATCACCCAGTTCACAAACACAAGACCACAGCCAGCTGTGCTGTAGGTTATGCAGCATTTCCTGAGCTTGCTGAATACTCAGACTATGGTTTTATGACATTTCTTACCCCTTGTGCTTTTCAAGGAGAAGAACAAGAAAGACAGCCTCTTCCATGATGACAACTTAATGGCATCCATACTTGACCTGGTCATGGCTGGAACAGAGACCATTGCCACCACGCTCCAGTGGTCCATCCTGCTCATGATGAAATACCCAGAGATTCAAAGTGAGCAGCTTTTACCTACTCCATCCATGGCAAGGCCGAAATGGGGAAGGAAGAGGCCTGGCCCCAGATCCACAGCAGCTCTTTTGCCTGAAGAGCTCAATCCTAGCTCTCCTCTGTGATGAACTCCTAATGTAATTATGTGCTGATCAAAGTCACAATAAAATAGCCCCTTTGATTTGCTAGGAGAGAGGATGAATGGAGATGAGAGCATGATGCTGGGGAAACAACCCCCCCACATGCCTGAATTCAACACAGAGCAGGGAAACCCACACTGCTGCTTTAAGAATACTCTCTTCAAACTCTGGAAGTTTTTTTTTTTTCCCCCCAAACCAAATCCAGGAGGGAGCTGGCTTCCTTGCTGGGGCACATCCCTTTTGTTTGTTCCTTCCAGAAAAGGTTCAGGAGGAGATTGGGAGGACAGTGAAGGCTGGGAGCTGGGCCACCTACGAGGACAGGAAGAACATGCCCTACACCAACGCGGTGCTGCACGAGGTGCAGAGGTTCATCACCCTCCTGCCACACGTGCCCCGCTGCACTGCTGTTGACACCCACTTCAGGGGCTACTTCCTTCCCAAGGTAGGTATCTGCCCCCTCCCAGGAACACAAAACCCTTCCCAGGCTCGCCAGTGCCACTGGAGAATGGTTTCTTTAGAGGGAAATACAGGCCAGAGTGTAAAACCATCCCCAGAAGAGTTTCTGTATTGAGCCCAGAGTGTGTCATAGGAGTCAATCCAGTCCCTCTCATGCTCAGGACTTCCTCACTCCATGAGCAGCCCTGGTTCATCTCCTTGCTGCCTTCTGCACTGTGAAGTATCTGCCAGAGAATTTGCAGCATCTTTCCTTCCACCTGAGGTTTTCACGGCACCGTGTGGGGTTTGGCTCCAATCCTTGGCATTAGTGGGAAAATCTCACTGATGTGTCTCTGCTGGATGATGGGATAAATCCCTCATGCTCTCCACCTACCTGGAGTGGAACAAATCTCCTGGGACACCAAAGTCTGTGTGAGAAAGTGAACCAAACCAACACTTTGCTATCTTTTGTGCCTTTGTGTACTTTTCTTCCAGGGTATAATTGTAATCCCATCCCTTACCTCAGTGCTGCTGGATAAAACACAATGGGAGACACCACATCAGTTCAACCCCAACCACTTTCTCGATGCTGAAGGGAACTTTGTAAAGAAAGGAGCTTTCCTGCCTTTCTCCATAGGTAACTAAAGGGCTGTCTTGGGGCTGTGGCAGGGCCATTTCATTACAATACACACTAATGAGGTCTTCGTGTCTAAATATTGCAGTTAACTCAGTCAATAAGCAACAGACAACTGAATGGAATCAATTGTTCTGCATCTGGGCAAATGGCTGCTCTCAGAGCACAGCTCCCCACTGCTAAATATAGCACAAGGAAGGGTAGTAAAGAGGGAACACACTCTTACCTAAAAGTGGTACGTGAGGATAAATTCCACAGGAAAAGTGAGTTTCAAGCTATCCCACTTTGGAAGAAGGTGGCATTCTTCTATCAGGTTGCTTTCCAAAAAAGATGCTGAGAGGGTTGGAAGAGCTAAGGAGAGGAGAGGGCACACCATCAACGTGTAATAACCTTGTAAGATGGCTGTAGCCTGTCACAAAAGAGACCAGACAGGAACCTTTAGCATCACAGGCCCCTCTACTCCAAAATGCTTTAGTGCACGTCATGGTTTCCCTCCTGCTCCCATTGCAACATCTCAGATGCTAACGTGCCCATGGCAAACATTCCAGCGGGTTTTTCCAGGAGGTAAACACTCTGCTTGCCCCCGCAGGGCGCCGGAACTGCATCGGGGAAAGCCTGGCCAAGATGGAGCTCTTTGTCTTCTTTGTAGGGTTGCTCCAAACGTTCACTTTCCGCCCCCAGCCGGGAGTTTCAGAGTCTGACTTGGACCTCACTGTCCCCCAAACGACTTTCACATTGAGGCCCCAGCCTCAGGCAACCTGTGCCATCCTGAGGGAGTAACCACGGCCTTGTCCCAGAGCCTTGGGGTCCAAGACCCCAGCATTGCTCAAACTCGCCACCCCCCATCCTGCCACACCACCACATCCCCTCCCCACTGTCTCCACCCACTCCCCTCCACTGCTCCATCCCCACCAAGGGCTGCTCTGTGCTCTGGGGGAGATGCAAACACAAACCATGGTGCTGACAATCACTCCCCACTTCTCAAGACAGACCACACACAGGACTGGTGAAGGAGCCAAGCTGCTGGTCTGGTGGAGGGGATGCAGCCCACAAGCACTAGGGCAAATCCCAGGCTCCCAAGGTTCACCATGTCACAGAAATCTGCCCAGAATCCTGAGGAAGAACAAACCACAGTTTGCTGGAAGGCACAGATAGACACCGTGGGTCACAGGCTTGAGCCATCCATAGACAGCTCCTGAGCTTTTCCATAGCTCACAGCAAAATCCTACCAGGATTCCACCCAGCAGGCAGCCAAGCCAAACACCAAGAGTGAAAAAAATGATTTGTTCAGGTGGTTTAAGTCATCTCTGCCTTGGGACAGCATCCTGGAAGATGCCCCAGAGTCTGCAAACCTGTTCAGATAAGCAAGTGCTGCTATCAAGCTCAACACTGCTCCCCAGTTGGAATTAAACAGGAGCTGCATTTCTAAGTTTGCAATTTAAATCATGAGGCCACGTGAGATTTGCACCAGCATCCGGTCATAAAGGGCTAATGACACAAAAATAAACTACACCCACTGCTAGTTTTGCACATCTCTGTCCTTCCTGACCTTGTTAAATAGCAGCAAAGACCCTGCCCTCTCTTCAGATATCCTGGTTAATGTTAAGAGCCTACACCAGCAGTCATTCCAGTGTTTGGGATGGTCTGGCCTTTGGAACCAGCCATGCAACTCCCCTGAAAATGCAGTCTAATTTCACAGTGCCTGTTTTGCACACACACATGCACAGAGAATGGGGATCAGGGATTAAATGGGAGCTCTCCTCTGTAGCTCAGCCTGGATGTTGTCTCTCTCTGTGGCACTCTTACATGCCATCATTTTTCACAACTTTATTCCAGCTGACGTATAGCTGAGGCAATTTTCCACCCATTTATCTGCCTGTGACTTCCCACTCCTCCATGTGCATTTTCTTATCATGTGCTTTATCATATTGTTTGTTTCCCCTTCATGGGAACTCAATAAAGTTTTAATCCCATGTCCTCATTACATTTCCTATGCCTGGCACCCAACTTTGCAGCACACAGACATGCAAACACCATGAAGCATCCTGAGCCCAGAGTGACAACAGATAACATGTTAGATGCATCTCATGGGTGAGAAGGTCTGCATATGCTCATCCTAGTAAACACCAGCTCAACAGCAGACCCTCCATACCTGCAGGGTGGTTTCACCAGGGCAAATTCCTCCGCTATGGGCTGTGAGCCAGCCCTGGGGACTGCCTCAGCTCTTCACTTCTATGCCTCTTGCTCAAAGAGGCTGAATTTAAGGTTGTCACCTCAGCCTCCCTGATGCTGGTGCTGGCTCTCTGCTTTGGATGGGAAGGCAAGGAGAGACAGGTAAAGCAAGGGGCAGCAAACCATGTATCAACTCTGAAGGAAGTCCTGGTCTTGCTGGAATGAAAAAAAGGACTTTGGCCTTTGGCTTAAAAAAAGGCCAGGACTGTTCCTGTTTTAACCTCTTCAAAAACAGTGTGAACTCAGAAGTTAGGTAAGGCAGCAGTGTAGTGCTCTAGGGAAGAGCACTGAGCTGGGCTCAGCTCTGCACGAATTCACTGGAGGAACCTCAGACCTGCCCCCTTGCCATGGGCTCTCAGGTTCTTGGCTTTGAAGAAGAGATGGATCCCTTCCTCCACGGCACAGCAGCCTTCAGAGCTGCAAACATCCAAGGAAAACAGGTTCCTTTGATTCCTTTGAAAAATGCATCCTACTTGTGCCTGTGTCAGCAGATGGATAGAAGTGATCCCTCCCCAGCACGCTGAATTACACAGCTGACTATATCCCCACTAAATAAAGTGCCTGTCTCCCGTTTATTTGCTCAGCCAAGCGATGGCAGAACATTGATTATGACTCAGCTATCTATTTATCTAGCAGAAAACATTGGCTCTCAGAGGTGAAAATACCATTTCCACATTCCTCAGTGGCCCTGAGGGTCTTCCCTGTAGCTGCAAAACATGTTTGCTTCTTGCAACTCTCACCTGGATTGAGGACAAACAGCTTGGGGCAGGACAGGTGCCTTGATGTTTAGAGTCGGATCTGAACAGCACCAACTCAGGGCTCAGGGCAGGGGCAGCTGTCCCATGGCCCAGCCTGCCACTCCCAGGGTTGTGTGATGCTGGGACCAGGGGCTCCTGCCCTGAGAGGGGCAAGGATTGCAGCAACTCCACCTGCAGCCCCTCTGCGCTGGCCAGAGCAATGAGCATTACACACAATCTAATTTCTACTTTATTTTTGCCACGAGATGGCACCACGATCCCTCCGAGTCACAGCCAGCCCAGCCCTGTGCTCCTTAACGGGTTAGAATGCCCTGCCAGCACAAATTGGGGCTGGGGAAGGAACTCAGAACAAAGTCTTTAGGATCTGTGCCCCCCAAGTCCAGCTGCACTCACCTGCTGCAAGGCTGGGTGCAAAGACACTCACTTCCCTTTAATTAACCTGGAAGAATCAGGTGGTGTGCAGGGAATGGCTGGGGTTAAATTCATCTGGGATCTCCCACTTTGCCCATTTCATCCGGCAGCAGAGGGGTGAGCAGAGGGATCCCCGCAGCACAACCACGCTCTGCTGCAGCACGTTGCAAGCTTCTGGCCTGCCCACTCAGCATTCCTCCCTTTGGGCTGTGTCTGGCAGAAAACTTCTTCCTCTGCAGAACCAATTCCTAGGCTTGCACCTGCCAGTAAGGCCCCTCATTAGTGAAGATACCCAGCTGACTGGAATTATGGCTAATGTGGGATCTGGCCCTAACCCAGCAGGGTGGTGGAAACCTAGAGGTGCAATGGAGTGCTCAAAACCCACTCAGAAACAGCACTGAGGACAGGGCTTAGTGGTGAACATGGTGCTGCTGCTGGGTTGATGGTTAGACTTGTGTATCTTGAAGGTCTTTTCCCACCTCAACAATTCTGTGATTAAGCTACAACAGCTGCTGGCTGTTCCCCAGTGATGAAGCAGAGGAAAGACCTGGCTCCTTTGCTGCCCAGCTGCTCTCTACTTGCCTCCAGCAAGGCAGAGGCAGTGTCCTGGTAGCTCAGAGGCAGCACTGCTCTGCAGGGCACCAACAGCAGAGAGTGCAGGGAATAAGGAACAGACTCCAGGTTATGAAGACTGAGTTAGAGGAAAAGGGAAGTGTGCCTGAGCCTGAAGTCACGCTGGCACTGGACTGGCCTCAGAGGAGACGAGGGATTAAGGAAGTGTCTCTTTCCCACCAAAAGCTCTGTGCTTGAGGCTTGCTCACTCCTGGTGCTGTTTTGCCCTGTGGATCACTGGCGTGCTGCACCCTCTTCATCTGGACAGCAGCAAGTGGGGGGTTCAGCTGAGGTGCACCAGGGAACTTGTGGCAGGAGAGTGACAAATCTCCACACCTCCTGCATCACTGCACTGGGAAATGTCACCTCAAAGGCAGGGAAGCAGCCAGGGCCAAGAACTCAGTCTCTGTGTTAACCCTTTCTGCTGGGCAAAGGAAAGGCACAGTGTAAAACACCTGTGAATCCCAGCTGCTGCTGAATGCTGGTTGGAATACCCCAGGACAGGAGGTCTGCAGCCCCCGGGGTACAGAACAACCTCTCAGGTGCTTTGATCTTGAATGGCAGCATTCAGTGCCTGGAGGGAGGTGGACAGCATCCAGATTTTGGATGCTCTGGCACACATGAGAGCCTGTGAAGCTTTTAGAGGTGTGCATCACATACAAAGTCACTGCAGGATACTTCAGCACACTGTGTAAGCAAAGCAAAACCTTGCTTTGAATCTCAGGGTCCTTCAGCAGCAGCAGGATGGCCCCACTGCAATGCTGTGGATGCTGTTTGAGTGCCAGCCACGAGCAGGGTAAGAGCAGGAGCATTGTGGACTGCATAAAGAAAACATGCATTGCTTTTATTAGGGATATATGAAGAAAAAAAAATCACTTTTAGCATAAAAAGAGAGGAGTAGGACAGGTAACCCAGGCTCCAGAGACATTCCAGTGGGATGCAGGCAAGTGACAAGTTGCATCATACTAACATTTCAGCACAGAATTTCTTCAGTTTCCAGAAGAATTATTTGCACACTTGAAATTTTTCCACCCCAAACCCAACCAATTGCAGAAATTCATTCATTTTTCAACACCACATTTATCTGCTCTAGGCAGTGGTTGTATGACCAACTCAGAACTTCCAACCACTACCTGTGGATCCTTGAGAAAGCAGAAAATTGATGAGAAGTGCAGAACAATACCTAAGTGGATGAGCTGGAATTTGTGTGTGTGTGTGTGCCAGGCCTTTCTAGGAGCCAGAGGAGAGCCATGAAGACTCAGGACAGCACTGACACACAGCTCCACTGTCCCTGCTTCCTGCTGTAGGTGGGAAACTCTTTCCCAGGTCACACTGCCCGGCCCAAGAATGCGGATGCAAACACTTGGAGAAAAAGGGCAAATACAGGCTGATCCAGACTCCCACACAACTGTTCCTGTTGTGAAATCCACCACGTGGGAGCTGATGAGGGGTTTGCACAAATGCCACAGGAATTTCTGCATCTCTGTAACTCTGCTGCCACTTGCCATGCCCGTAGGGAGGGATGTCTGCCTGGAGAGAGCTGGAAAAGTGACATTGCCTCTCTCTCTCTCCAGCAAGGAATGGACTGTAGCTGACAGCTGATGACAAAATTTTTTCTTGCTTTTCCTTCAGAATGAAGTATTGAAGGCACTAAAATAGGAGGATGATTACCCAAAATTTAAATATTTCCATATGAGCAGTGACAGAGCGTGTTCTTTAGACAATAATCTCATCAGCATCTCTGAATAAGGTACAGCCCTAGGAATCACCATATGGTTAAAACCCCTCTTGTTTGAATACCAAAGCATCAGTGTAGCTCATCAGGTTATTCTCATTAATACTCCCTTTCCTTTCCTTGAAGCATTTCTTTATGATCACACCCACCTCTTCCACCTTTTTCAGTATCACCTTGGGGGGTTTGAGGGGAAATCCAAGGAATGGGTAGATTATTTACCCATAAATTAAACAACTAAAAAGAAAACAGGAAAAAAATCTCAAAAAAATTAAACTCACCCATTACTTTGTAACACTCAAGTGTCTTAATGGAGAAATCATTTACATGAGCAACCACATGATTTGGTTGGAGTCACTTCTTTGGTAACTAAAAAAATTTAATGTATAAAAGGGCCTCCTCTTAGTTAAAATTCTCTATAGAAATGAATGGGACCTATCAGACTTGTTTAGTTAGAGCCTATAAACATGAATTGAAAAAATACAATTAAGAGGAAGTGATAGTAAACTCATGAAACAATGAAATTACATTTTTAAAGAGGTAATAAAGCAAAAAGATAAAGCATTTCACAAAGAAAACTCCAAATGTTTAGTAAGCCAAAACACTTCTGTTTTCAAGTTAGATCATTGATTTTATCTTTCACGTGAATTATAAATCAATTACACTCAGCATCGTTAAATTTCACAGCACAATAAGCAGCTGCATTTTATGTGCAGGGAAGTTACTTACACCATTTCTCAATGTTATAGATAAACTGGCTGCAGGATTGGATTCACAAATCTTTTGCTCTTGCTAATTGGCTAGAATTTTTCCTGGTTTCTGCAAAAGCAGCAGAAAACCCCTCAAATACAGATGCAATTGTCCCTAAGACAAGAGGTTAATCCTGGACATTCACACAGCACCCAGCAGAAAATAACTGGAATGAGGTTTTCTTTCTACATCCACAAACAAGGTCAGTTTTCAGCAGTTTTATCACTGGTCTGTTTTTAAAGAAAGGAACTCTGGCTGTGCCTCCCCTGAAGAGATCTGATCCCCCCTCTCTTCTACCTTATCCTTTCTTGGACTGAAAATCCTAGGAAATAGTAGCATGTCAGTATTTTGTGGTTTATTCTGGGTACTGCTGCAAAAAGCAAAAGACAAAAGCAAAGAAATAAACAAATTCCCCCCAGAAATCCCAGGTATACAGAATCTTTCTGGGCAGGAGGCATTATTTTAGGCAGTTGTGAGTTGTTCACAGCAAAGCTCTGGGTTTGGCTTGTTTAGAGCTCTGTCTCTCTGCAGCCTGACACTGTGAGAAGCTCAGTGCATGGGGTTTGTCTCAGGCTGACTTGTTTTCCCTTAGAAAAATGACCCAGCTGTTTCAGAGAGCAAGGCTGGGAGCAGATGACACTGATCCATCCCCCTTGTGAACAGGACAAGGGATTTCACTGAACAGCTTGTGGTTTAGAGCATAAACTGCAGGGGGACAGGAGGGGTGGCAGGGAGGCACCACTGCTGACAGCTGGGGAACTCCCTCCCCCCAGCTGGCTGAACCTGCAGCCAAAAAAATGCTCAGCCAGGAGGGCACAGAGGTGTTTGGGTACAGTGCAGATACCTCCCTTCCCAGGAGGGCTCTCAGAACACAGCCAGGATCCTCACCCAGCCGCTGGGAATTAGCACAAGGGACCCTTCCTCACACTGGGCCTCCCTCTTTACAGGATGAACATGATGCATGCATTATATACATATGAGGTCATCAAATCTTTCTCATTCAGCCTTGGATTATTCCCTTCATTGTTTTCCAATGTCTAGTCTTGGGCAATGGAGTAGTTTTTAACATGCAATTCAGAAACATGACGAAAATCTGTTTACAGAACTAATTGTCTGAGGTACAAACAGCCCGTGCTACTGCACTCCTGCCAGTTCTTGCAGCCTTTATCATGAGTCATCGTGATCCATGCTGTCTGCACTCCCAGTAACTGCAGAGGGGATTGCATAAGGACCTCAGCCTTTGCACTGTCAAAAATGATTTTCTTCCCTCTAGGTTGCAAAAAACAAAAAACAACCCCAAAAAACCCCAAAAAACAAACAAAACCCCTTGAAATGTGACCCAAGAGCCACTAAAAGCAAAAAAGCTGATAAGAGAAACAAGACACCCAGACAAACTTTTCTTCAGAAAAAGAAGTCCCCCACGCTGTACAAGAGTACCCTGACAATAAGGACAGACTAGATTCAGCTCAAGACTCTCTCAGAGACCCTTGCAATTGTAACAAATTTGAGCAGCAGCATAGCCAACACATCCTTATCTGTTCAACCTGGATGTGACAGAATATGGATACAGCTGCTCTGTCTGCCCTTACTGCCAGCCAGCACCACCTCTGGAACCCCAAATGGACAGTGAACACTGGGCTCTCTGCAATCTATAGAGAGAAAAATCAGAGCATGGAGGTCACCAGGGACGGTGACAAGTCCTGCTGGGTGGGTGAAGAGTGGCTTTCTGACAGTGGAAGGACACAGCACTTTAATAAAATTTACCCTGATCTCACAGTGTCCTGTAAGTAGGAAAAAAGCATTTGAGATCTGGTTTTGAGTCCTTTCAGATCCCAAGGATGTTGCAGTGCTCCATCCTGTGCTCTGAGATGGCATCAGCCCTGAGGGTGCTTTGGGATTGTTCAAGGGGCAGGAAGGGTCACACCTGCACTGGACACAGCACCCCCATTTAAACCTGTTCTCTCCCCATCTCAGGAGGGACCTGGGCTGACTGGAAAGGACATGACCTCAGCTTGCTCCAGTCCTCTGCACCACCCAGGAACACCCCAAACCCACGTGTGACACAAACAGCAGCATCTGTGGTGAGAGCAGGAGACTGGGAGTCTGGGTATGCACATCCACGTCCCTGCCTGGACAAGGACCTGCCTGTGTGGCTTTGAGGAGACAGGGCTGTGCCCCCAGTCGGCCCCAGGGCATGTGTCAGGCTGCTGTGAATGAGCCCTTGTGCCTGGAGCCCCCCTCTGGGGCTGGCTCAGCTCCTGCCCTTCCCCACCAGCATTTCTGGGAGGTCCGTGCAGAGCAGAGGTGAAGCAGGACACACTGCAGCAGTGGCATTGTCACACAAGGTAAGAATTACCAGAAGCAAGGGGCAGAGAGATGTCAGCCTGACACTAAAAATGTGTTTGTGATTCCCAAAGAGAATGGAGAAGGAAGCAATGAGAGCACCTCTGCCAGCCCTCAGCCTGCCCAGCAGGAGGACAGGTTACTCATTACCTGCTGGATGGAGCAAATGAAAGAGGCAAAGCTGGGCAAAGATAGCAGCTTCTTAGATGGCCTACAAAAGCATTGTCACCTCTGAGACACAGGTTAAAAATTAAAAAGAAAATTAATGTTTATCTAGGAGTAAATGATCTGTCAAAAAATATTCAAAACTTCCCCTCTCAGGGCAGGGTCATGCCACAAGTCACAGGAGAAACACAGAAAGGGAAGCCCAGAAGAAAAGACAGAGCTGTGGGACTGAACCAGCCCCAGGGTTGCAGCTGGGAAAGAAAGTCATCCCTTGGGCTGTGTAGAATTATTTGGAGGTTGAGCCCATCCAAATCAGACGCTCTTGGACAAAGAGGATCAGAGAGCAGAAACTGAGGTCTCCCTCCCTGCACCTTCTCTTGGAGCCAGCCAAGAGCAGGTGGGGCTGGGGGCATGGTCAGAGCCCAAGATTGGCAGCTCTTGCAAAGGAACCCCCAAATCAGGAGCAGGCAAAGCCTCCCAGCAGCCCAGCCCCGTGTGCTGCACCCCAGAGAGGAGCCAGCCTGGCCAGGAGGACGAGTCCCAGCCTGGGTTTGTCAGGTGCATCCTGGAATGTGCCATTCCTCTCTCCACAACTGGGCTCTCCCTCCCCACTGCTGCCTCCTCACAGGCCTCTAGGCAAGCACAGGGGTGCTGGGGGACTGTTCCAAGGGGCAGGGAGGGTCCCACCTGCCCAGGGATGTCGCTGGGATCCTGGGGCCTGCCGGACAGCTCAGCCGGGAAGGAGCCGCAGCCGCATGGGTGGCCTCGGCAGCACTCTCTGCTCATGGCCACAGGAAAAAACTGAGCCCTCCTTCATTTATTTTTCTTGCAAGCTGTCTTTTAGATGTTCCCCTGAAGGGCCCTTTGAAGCAGCACAGGCTGCCCCAGACCGTTCTCCTCAGCTAATTAACATGTGCCGACAGCCAGGACTGCCTGGCGCAGCTGAGCAGGGACAGCCCTGACCAAGCTCTGGCCCAAATCCACCCCCCTAAACCTACCCTCAAACTCCTCAGAGCCTTCCACAGCCAAAATGCTGCTGACCCTGAACCCAGCAGGCTCCTTGAAGCCATTAATCCACGTGCAAGCTTTGCTTTCCAGGCTGGACCTGCCTGTTGTGAACTCGGGTCTCGGAACAGAGCCCAGGGGAACCAGCTCTTCCTGGGTTTGAGAGGTTTTGGGTTTTCTGCTCAGAGCTGCAGGTCAGGCATTTGTCAGAGGAAGGTTCAAGTGTCTAAATGGTGTTAAGTGTGATACCAGTTTCTACAGCCCTGTGTAGATTGTCTTTCAAAAGCTTCATCCTCTTTCTCACTGCATAGGGTCTGTGACACATTTCAGCAGCAGCACTGCACCCTTCACTTCAATGTGAAGTGCACTCCAGCTAAAGAAGTGCCATTATCCTTGGCTTAGAGAAGAAAAATCCAGATGGAAAAGAGAAAATATTGGTTCAAAGGTCACATGAGACAGTGATAGAAAGATGATCAGAACCAGTCATCACTACCAGGTGCATCAAAAGGGGTGACACAGTAAACGTGCCCCCAGCAGATAATAAAGTAACAAAATCTATCAAAATTCAGGTATTTTATCACCCATGAAGCGCTTGAAACATGACTTGCAGTTGCAAAATCCATCCTGTGGTTTTATACCTGTGGTCTCAGCAGTGGCAATACTGAGAAATGAGCTCATCTCCACCTCAGAGCTGCTTTAAAGAAACCCTGACTGCCCTGGAAGTGTTTCAGGGGTTTCCAAACTGTGGGATTCAGAAATGCTAATGGATCATATACAGGATCACCAACCAGGGCAGCACAGTGCTCCTCTGGAGGTTACAGATTAATATTTAACCAAATCACTAATTTTAAGTTAAAATGTATCAGTATTATCTGCCCAGGTTAACAGCAGGGACAGCCTGCAGTGAGCGAAGGAGGCACTTGCCCATTTCAAAGCAGGAGCACCAGGCAGCTGCATTTCCCTCTTGAGTGATTGTTCAGGAACCAGATACAAAACCCTTAGAGGTTTGCTCCATAAAACATTAGCCAGTAAAAGTCTAATTAGGTCAGAGACATATGGCCTGAACCAGTAAAAATCCAGCATTGGTGACTACAGTGTTATTAACCTCACAAAATGTGAATGTATTTCAGAAGCTGCTGGGCTGAACATTGAAAATTGCATCACGTTCAGTCTTCAGCAGTGAGACTTTTCTCTTCTAAGCCAGCAGAGATGGCAAAAGGCAACAGTTCTGCAAATGAAAACTGCTTTTTTCTTACTACAATTTCAACGATGAGCATGAAGATGACACAAAAGATCTTTTCTAAAGAGGCTTTTCCCAGACACTGAAATATTCAAGGTTCAGCCCACCTGTACAGGTGAGCTGAACCTTTATCCCAGGCCAGTGAGCCTCGAGGAGACACTCGCAGCTCCCCACCATGTCCCCACTCTCTGGGCAGATGAGCAACCACTTGGTCCCACAACTCCTCAGAACAAGGCACTTTCTAACTCCAGAGAGAGGGGATGTCCTCAGCTTGCCATCTTGATTTATGTTTCATCTCATCTCACTTATTTTGGGCTTCTGTGGAGTGGAAAGTGATTCAGAGGGCTCTGGGATGAGATGCCTTAGGGAAGATGCATCAACTTCAGCAAGGCCAGCTCTCGTCCCTTTGACTGCAGCTGAGTGTTCCCATCGTTGATTTTAAGCTTGCCAGTAACAACAGCAGGAACTGGGGACATGCTGCAGGGGTCAGTCCCTGGCTCCAACAACACTCACTTTCCCTTTCAGGTGTGCCAGTGATGATGTGTCCATGCTCCCTCTGGATCTGCAGTTTCTCTGGACACAGCAGTGAGCCACAGGCAGCTCCACAGGGATCTGAGGGAGTGCGGCCACTCCTCGAACCCTGCTCACACAAAGACATGCACATGAGGGACACAGGCAGAATTTAGCCCTAATTTGCATGTTCTGTCCCTGTAATAAGCTCTGGGAAGTGTCTTTAAAAGGAGACTGCTTCCTAATTGCTTCTTAAAAAAGCCTTTAACGTGGACTCTTTGGCATGACTCAGGGGTGCATTTCTAAATCCAGTTTCTCCCATGAAGTTTACTCTGGCTGTTTGGTTGGGTTGCATCCATATGCTATTTTTATTTTTTTGGATCATCAAGCCTGTTTACAGCATGGAGGAACAATATGGGAACAGAAATAAAGCTGGGCCAAGCCCAAAGGAATGAGCCCAGTAATGGCACTGCCAGCCTCTCTGTTGTGAAGAGCAGGAGGCCCTGCAGCTGTGCCATTCCTCAGTGAGACCCAATTCACTTTTCCCTTCTGGTTGTGCATTTCAAACCTCACTTGTGTTTGATTTACCCATCATCTTCAGCCTTAATAGCAAACAGTTAAAATGCCTGCATGTCCTGCTGCTGCCAGCTTGGGATCTGCGGTGCATTACAAGAGAGAATATTTTCTAGAATACAAAGGCTGAGGGACTGGCTGTCACAACAGTATCACTTTTGGCTTCCTTAAATACAGTAATCAAAGGATTTTGAACAGTAGCCTACAGCTACTGAATACTTTTCTGTCTCAAAATAGACACAAGTCTCCTCCCACCTTCTGCCAAGAGCTCTTTGGTCACTCTGAGGCTTTGGTGGTCCAGTCCAGCTCCCTTTGCAGTATCCACTGAGCTCAGCCCAGCCAGTTCCTGGTCCTTTGATCCAAATGCTACCAGGTTATTCTGTGAAACAGAGTCAAAAGGACACAAAATGTTCACAGGGAAGGTTTGAAAAAGGAAAGATTGTCTATGTTTGCATTTACATTTTTAATATAGCGTTGTCTAGAGGCCAGATTTGGGGAATGGAAACCAGGAGCCTGGCTTCTATTTTCAGCACAGCCACTGATTGCTCTGTGTTCCTGGCAAATCTTTTAATCTCTTTTCCTCTGTTTTACCCATCTGTAATAAAGGAATGATCAGACCTCCCCAGCTCTGCCTTGTGTGGCAGCATCTTCTGATGAAACACGGCAAGGACAAAGCATTAATAATCATTCCATATAGAAGAGCCAGGAGGTCACAGGTATTTAAGTACAGTTTAGCTATTCAGTGCCCCTTTATGCATGCAGCAAGCCTTGATGTTAATAGAAGTTATATACTAAAATGGAATGGAAAAGTAGACCCTTCAGGGCACAAAAAATAACCATATCCAGAGCACCACTAAATAAATACAATATAAAGATGAAAATCAGTTCAAATACTGAACAAATTGAAAGGCAAGGAGACATTTAAGAGGAAAAACAAAGTCATGCAGCCCTACTCCCAGCTGACATCTAACTGCCCTCAGCACAAAAATAGGGACAAAAAGGAGGGTCAGGCACCAAGAGGGGACCCTACCAGTGGTCCCATAAGTGGTTCAGTGTTCCCAGCCCTCCATTTCTTTACATCTCTGGCACCTTCCTGAGGAGGTATCAATGAGGTGAGTAAAGGACTGAGCTCCCTAAATGCTCATGCTTAATTGACCCTGTAAATTACCCCCCCCCCCCCCCCCCCCCCCCCCCCCCCCCCCCCCCCCCCCCCCCCCCCCCCCCCCCCCCCCCCCCCCCCCC
>VZUI01040508.1:0-61762 GCA_013401135.1 Cettia cetti
AGGCCAGTTTGATTGGTAATACAAAAGGTAAACCTTTCTACCAATTGGTCATCCCAGAGGGACATCAGAAGAAGGTCTGTCCCATAACAAAGAATGTAAACATTTCTATATTTACAAAACATTGTTCTTCTGTTTACCAGAAGAAGCCTGGGAAAGAACCCTTTTTTAACATCAACACATTCAGCTTGAAAACTCAGGACTACAGAAGAGCCTTCTGGAAACAGCACTGTCCCAAAGCTGCATATTTAGTTCAAACAGTTAACAACAGTTTTCCCCACATTTTACTCAGCAACGTGATAATTCACGTGTTGATGGCTCTGAACTCTTAACAGACTTGAAAAAGAAATTAGAAACAATCTTTATGAACTCCTCAGCACACTGAGCAATTGAAACCTCCTCATAACGATGTAGGACCAAAGACAGAATATTAAAATTGCCATTAAGTGGAATGCACACAAAATGCTAAAAAGTCTTTCTGCAAATTATTTCTTGATATAATGTCATGCTGTAGAACTAAATCTTAGTACAAGGTATGAAAAAAGACAGTTAAATCAACTTTGTTCATTTAAATATAATTTTAAAAGAACTTGCATTCATCTCTTTATTGCTCAAGGATTTTTATCAATTTCTTTAGCCCTCATTTATTCCTCTTCCCTACTCCCATGGGGATACCATTTGATTTATTGGGAATTAATTCTTACAATTCATGAATGCTTTAAACTATTTTCAGATTAATCACCACCATCTCCACTGGTGCTCTGAGGAGAGCCCCATTCCCTCTCTGTGCTTACAAAGACCAAAGGGCTCCAGCCCCTGGGTGCCAGCTGCCATTCTGCCTTATCAATTGCTCTCTCCATGAACCCAGATTATTATGGTGAGGACCAAGGGCTCCAATTAACTTTTAAAAGACTTATTTGGAGATGGCCTCCTCCTGCGGGCAGTACTTCAGTTCTGAATCTGGTCACTTCCTAGCACAGCAACAACATATGTGTGTGCAAACACTGCTGCATTCTTATGGGGAAGGAAAAAAATTGATGAAAAATTCTATTTATTTAGTTAACTTACTTCCTGTTCAATTTCCCCACTTATGACAACCACCAGCTCCAGGCTAACAAGGTTTCCACAACTGTGTAGAAGTGGGGCTGTACCTTGGTTTTGTCCAAAGCACCACATACCAGGGAAATTTATCAGGAATGCAAGTGAACCATGTCCTTGGGCTCTGGCAGTGTCACCTCCCCAGCACAGAGGATGGTAGGAGCCATACCCCAGCTTTGCTGGGAAAAATCTCTCTGGGGATGGGAGGCGAGCAGAGGTCTGAGGAAGAGAAAGGGTTCTCCCTCTGCTAGCAGCATGCAGCTTTACTCATTACTTGAGACACTATAAAAATCTGTAAATATCTGAAAATTGAATAATAATTAATTAATTATAAATTT
The DNA here is from genome assembly GCA_013401135.1 of Cettia cetti. Lineage (NCBI taxonomy): Eukaryota > Metazoa > Chordata > Aves > Passeriformes > Sylviidae > Cettia > Cettia cetti. The sequence continues at coordinate 1,434 of VZUI01040508.1, forward strand.
TAATTGAGAACCACTTCAAATCGTAAATGGAGTTCAACATCTGATGAACTTCTAACACTGCAGGCAGCAAAAAGCAAAGCCTGGAGGAACTGGTGTTGCTGGTTTGGGAGGGAGCAACTCCCCAGCTGTGGTCCAGTAACACTTCTGTCCCCCATCAGCACAGCCAGGCCCAGCAGAAGATGGGCAGGGCACTGTGGAAAGGGCTGGAGAGGGGACACAGTGCTTCCCAACAGCCACCACCAGCTCAATCTGTCCAGGCAAAAGCATCGTTTGCAATATTGCAATTGAATTAAAAACGTTGATTTGCCTTGGACTCCGTCAATTACTGGGACTCCATTGATTCCTGATTAATAGTAAATGTGTACATAAATCTGGATTAACCTGGACACCAGATATGCTCAAACTGTCCCAGAAGCTGGGCTGATTGTGCTGCCTGTCCTCAGCCCACAGCCCAGACCATCAGCTCTTTGTAGGGCTAAAGCTTAGGACTGGGTCAGCTGCTGAGGTCAGTTTTAGGATGGGGCAACGCAAACAACCCCAGCCCTGTCCAGGCAAAGTGAGAGCTCCCAGGGCAGGAGGGCAGAGGTGACTGTGCATCCTCCAAATGGGTCACAAGTGGTGACACTGACCAAGCCTGAGCTGTCCTCAACAGTCACAGAGAAGGCACGTGTTGGAATGCCCTGCAGCAGACTGTTCTCAGCCCTTCCTCTCTTTCAAACAAACCTCACAAATATAATCTGTTTATTTATATCAATTTAGTCCCATCAATTAATGATGACAAGGCAATTAACTAGAATGCCAGACAGTAAAAAATAACCACATAATGCCTTCTTTAGAGGAAATCTATTATGTAATTCCAATCGGTCTTCATTAACACAAAGTATTCCAGTAAAAGGTAGTAATCTAGTTATAGTCTGTGAAATATGAAGATCCACAAAGTAATTTTTCAGAATTAAAGGTATTTTTAGTCAATAAGAAGAAAACCTGTCTGCATTTTTTCTGCAAAAAACTTTTTTGCAAAAAACTACACAACTCTAACATAAGGTACTGGTACTGAGCAGGCTGTGCAGTATCACCAAAGAGAGAAATTCCATTCATCACCTCCCTTCCTCACAGTGTTTGGGGCCTCAGTCAAGCTGAGAGCAGGGCTGCACCCCTTTTTTTCATCCCTCATCCAACACTTGCTGCACAAGTGCTGGCACAAGAGAAAGGAGTCTCAGACCACCAATTATAGCAGTTTTCAAACAGCCTGACAAAGCAGGTATTGTGCTGATTAGTGTTCAAATCAGTGTTCACAGCTCTATCAAGATGATGATGCAATATCCCACTCATCCCAGCCATGAGTTCTCCTTCACACACTGGCTTCACGACTGCCATGAGAGACAGGAGAATGGCACAGCATGACCTGACCTGGCTCATTCCTACCCAAAGGACTGAGCAAGTAACTTGTGCACAGAACAAAGACAAAAAATTTGCTTCAGTATTTCATGTGAGGCACTTCAGAACTACCGGTGTTTTAATGGGACTAACCTAATTTATCAATTTTATATATTAAAGATTCAATTTTAAGGGAAAATGAGATGAAAAACAGGAGTCCACAAAACAATCAGCTTCACATGGAAATACATATTTTCTAATTTTAAGCCTTATTCCCCTTCAAACTTATTAATAAACTAGTAGTTGATAAGAGAGAATTAACCCCAAATATAGAAAATCCTGCAAACAAAGAACACAGACAAATATAAAAGCAGTCAACAACTTCTCCAAAACATGCCCAAGCTGTTAAGTAGTCTCGATTTAAAATTTCTAATGAAGCAGCTTAAAAATCCCAAATTCCTACAGGAATGTGTTTACAATTATTGTCTTAGTCTGATGATTATCTTTTCTTACAACCTATCAGCTCATCCTACTTTGGAATTTAATTACATTCCAGTATTTTGAGTTCAGATGAAACTACACATTTTCAGATTAATTTAGCCTAAACCAACTTTTGAAAACAGCCAATCCTTTTTCTGTCACGCCCTTATTTGTAACCCCACAAGTGAGCATGAATTGCCCTTTTAAATCTTGCCACACTCACTGTCCCCAAACCCAACACAGCACCCAGCATCGCTGGGTCAGTGTTTGCCCGATTTCCTTTGATCAAAACCCTCCTTTTCCTCTTACCTCTGTTATTTTCCAAGCTCAGCTGACAGAGAACAGTCAAGGGGTGACTGTTCCCCACACACTGGTGCAGGGAAGGCGTGACCTTTTCTGTTTAGTTAAAATCCAAGGGCAATGTTCTCACAAGGACGTTTCAGCTCAGTCATCACAGGACGAGCACAAGATGGGAACACAGGCCCGAAGCAGGCCCAGCACTCAGCTCCCCCAAAACCAAATCCCAGGCCATGAAGCATTCCCTGATGGACACCTGGTGCTTCCCACAGAACCCCCTGCTAGCATTGTGCTGGGAATCCCGGCCTCTCCCAGGCTGCCTGAATCCAAGCACAGCCTCCACAGCTTTCCTCTCACCTCCCTCCCACCAGTTGTGATCTGATGCAACTGTCAAATCCTCAGCATGTTTGAAACCTACTTGTTCAGGCGCCAAGTGGAGGTTCATCTAATCCCTGCAACGAGCCAGATGCTGCAATTGTGTTAATGCCATGCAAGACTTTAATTTTCCAGAACTTCACCAAATTTTTAATATCAGCAAGAAACTAGGATTAAATGTTAGCTCCTCTATGAACTACATAATCTGAAGAAAGAAACCCAAACCATTTGATCCTTTTCATACATAACCTAGAGTGCCCTCATGTCGTTCCTAAGGGCAGAACCTCCCCTCTAACCACTGTCCACTCTGGCATAGCAACACTGTGCCCACACATCACCTGTTTTGTTGGCTTCCCACCTGCATGTGCCTCTGGCTGAAAATCTAAAAATATCTAAAAAAAAATCTAAATTCTGCCTTTGGCGGCGAATCTAAAAAAAAATGGGCACAGCCATGCTCTCAGCTTGATCCAGGCACCAAATACTATCTCACCTAATACTAGGGATTTTGGTAATGGCAGGTGGACAGACTAAAGGAAGCTGTAATAGATATAACAGTCCCTCCTGATCTGTGCAGGATTAGAAGTGACTTTTTTATAAATTTCAGGAGTTGAGGAGATGAGAGCAAGGATTGAAGAGGAAAAGAAACCAGACAAGAGCAGCAGTTAGAAAAGCCTGGGAGTAAAACCAGCGGGAGAAGAGGAGGCAGAGTAAGCACACAAAGCTGTGATTATAAAATCCTCCAATTTTTCATATCCTAAATTTAAAGCAGAGCACAAAATACTGCCCTGCTCTTGGCTAGTGGTGTTCTCAAAGGCCACAGTTTGTCAGAAAAAGTTTGCTGCATAATATAACACTAGTTGGTCTTCTAAAGTTGTCTAGGATTACAAATGCCATTGGAGACAGGTCCCCATGCCATGTCACTGCCAGTGTTACCATCCCTGGCCTGAGGCATCTTGCCTGAATACTGCAAAGTAGAAATAAGAAGTTGAACAGTGGAAGTGCCATGTTTCACCTTGGCACTGGGAGTTGGGACTGTGCACTGCTCAGTGAACCCAATGTCTCCTTAGTGTATTTTCTTGGCAACTGGTCCAACAGTGTCACCCTTTCTTAGGTGTTGACAAATCCTGTTACACAGCAAAGATTTGTACCAGAGCTTTAATTTAATTACTGTAAATAAACCCAGAAACTTGGCCAAATTGTTTCATGAGTTTCCGGCCCAGCTGAGTCCAGGACCTGTAATCCTCCTGCAGTGCTGCTCTGTTTGACATCCAAAGTAACACACTGCTACAGCATCCACTGCTTCCAAAGATCCAGACAAAGCCTTCAAAACAACCTGGGGTTGCTGCCAGAGAGACACAGCCCCAACCCTGCACCAGCACACTTCAGACTGTACTGTGGTTCCAGGAGCAGCCCCACTGGTGCCCTGGGGCTTCCAAAGCCCTTGCAGCTGTGTGCAGGTCACAATTCCAGCCCATGCCACGCTGCCATGAGGCTGTGAATGAGCTTTGTGAGGCTGCAGAGAGAACTGATGGCACTCCAGAAAACAGGTCAAATAGAGGCTCTTGGATGTGCTGCTAAAAGAGGTTTTGTCTCTCTTAAGGAAATGTGGAAAGGTTCCTGCAATTATCACTTTGCTTCCTTTGCTTGTAACCGTGGAAATCAATCCCTGATACCCTGTTTACTCACTGCAGAGGCATAAGAGCAGAAAGAAACATGGGAGCCCTTTATCCAGAAAGAATTAAATAAAATAGTGGGAACATCCCACAAATACCAAAGTCAATTAATTCATTTGTTACAGGGCAAGAGTCCTGCATAATTTGTCCTCTGAGTAGTTTATTTTAGTTAATTGCTTATCCAGCAAGAAGATCTCCCCTGCATGACCCATTTGCTGTGCAAGAAGCTCGACTGATGAGAAATAAATGGTCACCTTCCAGAGGGCACAGAGTGACAGCAGGGACACTCCATATGCTGCTCTGGTCCTCAGACCCACATCCAAGGAGAGGAATGTACCCATAACCTGATACCTCATAAGCAGGGTGAGCACTGATGTCCAGGTTCTCCTGAGGAAATCAGGAGACCACAGCTCCCCTTTCCAGGACAAGCAGGAGAAGGGAAGGCTGCAGATAAGGCATCCCCCAGTAAGGCTTTACTTCGACCCAGCTGCATCGCTGCAACTCACAGCAATGTGTTCACCCATCACTTGCCTTTTACAACAGCACTTAAGGCAACAGAACAATTCCAGTTGTGAGGGTGGAGCTCTCTGTCAGCCACATCACCCTCTCATCTTCTCTACCAGAGCCAGACAGAGCAGAGGCAGAACCAAATGGCTTAATGTCTCACTTGCACATCCCCTGTCTGTAATCATTGTTGGGAACAGGTGGAGCAGAGCTGTCAGACCCACAGCCACCTTCAGCTGGCCCAAAGATGAACCAGCACAAATGTTATTCATCTCATCAAAATTTTGTAAATTGAACAGTGAAATGGAACAGCCTTATTTATCTTAATTTAGTTCATCCTTGACATTTACAAAATAAATACAGGAATAATACTATGGGCACAATTCACTCTCACTGATGGGAGCAGAAATCACACGTGCTCTGACAAAGGACAGGGAGTGACATGACTACTGTCTGCTGGAAGCAGAGCAGAGGATGCCAGAGGATCCCCATGGGATCCACCAGTACCCCTCAGCTCAACACCTCGCTGCAGCACCAAGTACATCCTCGCTGGACAGAGACAGGCAGTGCAGAAAGGAGAAAGGGGAGGACTGCAAGGTGATGCTTTGAGATTGGCTGGGCAGAGGGTTTCAAGTCACCACCAAAGAGGCAACAGGATTTCTGTCAGAAAAGTTTCAAGCTTTCACATTCCACCAGGAGGCTTCTGATGGGCTTTTACTGATGCTTCATCTCCCTCAGAATCAATAGAAAACAATAATCCCACGGCTAGGCATAAATCACGTTGCACAACTTGGCAAATCATCACGTGGGATGCCTTGGGACAAGGCCGCTTCTTTATTTCCAGAAACAGCACCATTAATGGTTTCTGCCTGCCAAGCAACAAGATTCCCACTTCACAGCACTGGAAATCTCCATCCTGCACTGAGCCCAGTCACTGTTTCCACTTACTGCAGAGCAAATGTGGGCAAAGCTCATCTCAGCTGGGGGTGGCTGGTGGGTGTTGGTGCTGGGGACAAGCCAGAGAGGCAGAGGGGCTGCAGAGGGACAGATGCCCACCCTCTCAGACACCAGTCCCTCCTGCCTGAAGCCACAAAGCCACACTCCACACCAGTCCCAACACACCTGCCCAGGGCTGCAAAGCAGCTCCAAAAACCCCTTTTTCCACTTGTCATCCTGATGATGCCGCTTCAGGTGCAGCACCCCCAGGCAGCAGACTGCATTGTCTGTTTACGGGAAACAAAGCTGCCGCAGCACGAGTCAGAAACTCAACGCTCCCACAAACAGCAGTTCTGGAAAACCCTGGCAGCTCCTTCCCTCATGTCTCTTTGCATCATGTCAGTAACTCACAGGAAACAAAACGGCCCGGCAGAGTTATCCGAGGGTGTGAGACTTTAGGTACATCTGTAATTAAAACACAGACACCAAAGCTGTGAAGCAGCCCCATAAAGCAGATCATTTTACAGCTGGCTGGGCTCCCTCTGATGTACTTGAGAACCATTTTTAAGTGACATAAAGTTTAACATACCGGTACATCTGCCTACCCACCAGATTCTACACGGAATTTAAAATTTAATTATATTAAAGTATTGTTACAGTGTGCGTAGCAAGAACGCCAACCAAGTGTAACTTGAGGAGAATCTTTGCCAGATTGTTGTAAATCTGTGTTTTCAGGACTAGGAAGAAAAAAAAGAAAAATTCAAACCTGAACACCTGTATCAGTGCTCTCAGCTTCATTATTGCTCACCCATCAGCTGCTCCACACATTTGGGCTGAAGAAAATCACACACTTGTCCAGTGTTTCACTGCAATGTCAATGCACACCTACAGCACCTGTGGCTGCCAAGCAATTACTCCTCACACCACAGCAAAAGCAAAGCCTGCTCACTGCCTACACACACTTACTCAGCACCAAAAGGAAAACCTTAACGTCTGCAGCCAGCTCCTCATCTTCCAACAACCACAACACAAACCAATCTGTCCTCTCCAGCCTAAGCAGCAGGTCCTCTGGGATGCTCCCAGCTGCTCTGCACACACAGGCACAAAACATCCTCCCACCAATTCCATGTTAACAGCACATAGTGGCTAACATTCCAACTTAAGTAACACTCTGCTTGTCACCTAAGACATTGTCCCCATCAGGAAACCAAAGAATCAACCCCCTCAACACAGGGCATCCTCTGCCCCAGGCTCAGGGGGACCAATTCCTGCCAGCCCAAGATGGTCACAGTGCCTTGCTTCAGCCCAGCACTCCAAACTGGGCCAGGTTTCCTGGATGTAAAAATCCTTGTCAATAAATAAATAACCCAAATAAATTGTTTCCTTTTCATCAGTTGCTATCTGCAGCCATTAAGATGCAACAAGCAGTTGCTGAATGGTGTTTTTGACGCAGAGAACGTATTGGAAGAAACAAGGGAATATCATTAAGGGTCAATTAGGAGCAACTTAAAGGTTATTTTTGCATATCTTACCTCCTGGACAAAAGAAGGTTCTTCAGTACCATATGAGAATATAAATTAAGTTGCAAAAGTCTTTAAAATGCAATAAAGACTTTCATTTTGATGCTGTTTAAAACAGCCTGAAGAACAAATAGCAGGTCTCCTGCAGCTCTGCAGCCTGCACATATCACACAGGAAAGGGCAGGTCCAAGGTGGTTTCACAACAGCCATCAAGGCCTGTCCTTCACGGTCCCTTTGATAGGAAGCACAGAATGCTGGACAATATGGAATTGTCTGCCAGGTCTGGATGTGCTTGTCAGAAACCCCAGCCCAACACTTCTTCCAGCACACTTTTTCCTTTCCTCTGTTCTACCCAGGACAAAGGCAGCTCCTCACTGACTGCCTCACAGCCTGGGAACCCTCAATCCCAGGCCTAGGACAGGCTCACAGGCTCACACACACCAAGCAGCCTCCTCAACCCTAAGCATCCTCCCACGTGGGATCAAGAACAGTCAGAGCCTGCCAAATACAGAATGTCAGTGTTGTCCAAGGCCACGTTGTTTTCATTGGCCATACCCATTGACAGAAAAACCTACTAAGCCTTGCTGCAGGCAGATGGGTTTGCTGAATGATTTCACTGCTTTGTTATCAGATAATTGTTTTTTCTGATGATTCCATGTTTCCCAGAGTTCTCTTCTCCCCCAAGGAGCAATGCTGCAGGACTCTCATGAGTCCACATGAAGAGGAGAAGGAGCCTTTGCAGCCCAGCCCTGTGTGCCTGCAAAGCCAGGCAGTGGGGGCAGGTGTTCATGTGCATGGACCAGCTGTGGAGCCACCATCTCGGACACATATCCCTCTGATATGTGGGAAAGCCCAAGCCTGGTTACCATGCACAGGGGCTGCAGAGGCATTGGTGGGCTGCAAGAGCCAACCTTCAGCCTCTGTGCCAGGTGAATCCACAACAGAAACACAGACCTCTTGCCTTGGTTGTCCAAGTTGGCCAGTGACATCTTCTGCTGCGATGCAGCTCTTCTGAGCTGCCAGCTAAATAGAGAGGGAAACCAGCTCTCCCAGAGGATCAGCACACACCAGGCTGGATTTGCCATGGGAAGAATTTGGAAGGAATATTTGAAGACCATCAGAATAGGATGGAAGGAATACTTGAAGGCCAGGCGTCTGGATGACTCCAAGCAACCCTGCCCTAAGGTCACTTTACAATCAACATGGTGAGCTGTTAAAAGAATTCATTATTGGTGTCTTGACAGCCCTGGACCACAGCAGCTAAAAATCTATATGAACTAAGGGCTCTTAAAACCATCTGTGCACTGTTTATTCTCTGCAGGGAAAATAAAGAGAAGGAAATACTGAAAGCAGCAAGAAGAAAGTGTTGAGAGTCATGAAATCTATAAAGTGTAAAGAGAGATGTGCCACATTTAGCAGGGATTATGTCAAGCAGCATCCCGAGCCAGGAGCGCTGACAGCACACACACACTGCCTTCGACAAAGGAAAATAGGGCGTACGCGACCCCAAACACGCCGGCAGAGCTTCCAGCAGCACGAGCAGAAACCCCAAATTTCAGCACTGCCCACAGGCAAGGTTAATGGTCCTGGATGCTGTGGAGAGTATGAGCCACGTGAGAGAGCAGGACCTTTAAAACGTGCCTTGAAAGCCTGAACAAGGTCTCGAGAGGACTTTTATTTGCAACAAGCACAATGGAACGTGGTCAGAACTTGTGCCACCAACCACAGCTCTGGGCAGTTGCTTCTCCACAGCCTCCAGTTCCCATGAGCTTCTCCTCCACGGGGAGCCTCTGTCTCATTTCCCAGCAGCCAGGACATCCTGGCAAGAGCATCCACCCCATGCAGTGGGACAGCTCTCACACAGAGCACACTGGAAAGAAGGCTCACAAGGTAATGGCCAAACACAGTGAATTAATTCCAAAGCACAATTGTTTTCAATCTTCATTTAAAGCCAACCTTACCTAATCTCACTTTAACGACATAGGAAATGGAAATTCCCTTAATAATATAAGTTATGAATATTTATTACCCTATTTTTTACCTGAAAATGCAGTAATTCAATTAATTTTACTATTAATTATTTAATACAGAATTAATATACTGCAAGATCCTAACCTTTCTTTACGATGCTGCTGATAAAGATATCCCAGATAGGGGATGTTCCTTACGCTGGAGTGATGGACAGGTAAGGCACAAGGGTGTGCTTCCTGGGTGATGGGCACCTGGACAGGAGGTGGGGAGGCTCCAGGGACTGCACCCATCCTGCTCTCACCATGGAGTAGGGCTTGTCTCCCCAGCAATCCCATGTCCTTCCCAAGACATGAAGCAGGAAGGGGCAGAAATACATTTGTACTGCATTCCCAGATGGAAAACTGACCTTGCAACTTCTGTGCACAGCCAAGGCTTTTCCATTGCCTGAGGCCCACTTGTGAAATAGCGGAGTCACCTCAGATTACTCAAGAATATTTTTAAAATACTGTACAAATGCTAATGGCAGAAGGCACCTGGAAACAGAGAAGGAAAATATCTTCCTCTGGCAGAATGCTTCTGGACTCAGAAAATTGACTTTGTCATTGAAATTCCAAAGTAAATAACAATTAAGTTCTACTTGATACATAAATGTCAAGTAATTTTTTTTTTGTCATCGTGATTTGCATTTAAACTTGGAAATGTCAGACACTTGGCCCTGCTGCATTAGCAGAACGCTTCCCCCGCCCCGCTGACGGAACACCCGCTGCAGATTACCCGGCACATCATCAAGTAACCAAACACCATTCCAAGGGAGCCTCAAGGTCGATGCTAGCGAGGTGTACTCACTAATTTATGCTGATCAACTGGAGTGCTCAAAAGACTATTGTAATAATGCTCCAGTACCTTTATATCGGTGTATTCAATCAATTGGAGTTGCTCAACAAGAAGTTTCATAAAAAAGCAATTTTAGGGACCTTTTCCAAAGGTTTGTCATAGCTCCTTCCATGACACCACAATGGCAGGAGGGCCTCCCCTCCATGTCCATGACTAAAACAATACCCAACCATGCTGTAAACACGGGAACCTCTGTTTGGGAAAGAGATGAAAACATTCAGAACGGCAAGCTTGGCTCTAAAGCAGCTCCAAACCAGCTCGTCCCTCACTGCCACCCTCTGCCTTAGCTCAGTGACCTGTGAGGCAACACAGCCCAGCCTGGCCTGACCCTCTGCAGCAGTTCTTTGCCAGTGGCTGAGCTGGACAGCACCAAAACCCTGTTACCAATATCAACCCTCTGCCAATAGCTGCAGCAGCACCAACTCCCACAGGCACTGTCCAGCTGTGCCCAGAGCCCCCACGGCATCCATCCAGCAGTGACTCCTCACAGCACACTATACATCATCATATTAGGAAACTCTGTGTGTGTCAGTGGTGCAATTAATTTTTATTAATTTTGTGAGATGAAATTAGTAGCACCCACAGTAGCAAACAAAGAACGGGGAGTGTTCCAGTTCAGTGCCAAATCGATGTCATTAATTCTGTAATACTGGGAGCCCTGATTGTAGCAACTCAGCATTTAACTCTTCCAATTAATTTTTATATTATTTAAAAAAAAAAAGAAAACTAACTCAACAATTTCAGAAGGACCTTGAACTTGTGTCACAACTTTCCTTCTCCTGAGACATTCTTTCTTCCAAGTGTAAACATACAAGAGGAAGGTAAGGAAATGTTCATCAGAAAATTATTTTCATGCATTGCCTTTAGCAAACCAAGCTCTTAAGATCAGAAGATGCTGCTACAGAAACATTTATAATCTCGTATCTTTAATGATACCATGTAGAGCCAGAATAGTTAATGTGTTTTCTGACCCCTTAAAAGGCTTCTCTAGCAAAGGCTCAGCCAGAAATTGTTTTGAATTAATTCTGAAACTGGGATTACCAACCCAGAAAAAAACATCACTAATATTAACTGAATTACCTGCTGTTCTGCAGCCAAGGAGAGCCTCACAGCTGCCACCAGCAGGAAAGATCCATTCAGGGCCCTTCCACCACCATGGCAGTTCCAGGTCTTGGAGAACCACTGAGAAAGTAATTGGGTTTCCCACATCTCCTTCCCAGGTGCTACACTTTTTAATACGACAAGCAAATGCATTACTTACAGATGTCACAAAAATATACAGTCTGGTGGGGGGAAAAAGCCCACAAAAGTAAAACAACACAGCTCTTTTGCTCCCATATTTCATGGAAAGCAGGTCCTCTGTGTGCCCCACCTGCAGCTGCACTACAGAGGTGCAGAGAAGGCCTCCACGTCCATCCTCTCCTCAGCTGGGTGCTGTGGAACACCTGGAATCAATCTGTGCTATTTGTTAGGGTGGCACTGCTCCCTGTGTCCCACTGTGACCTCTGTCCCTGCTCATGGCAGCAGGAGGTGATGCCAAACCTGGAGCACGCTGCTCCGGGCACCTGCGGCACCGGCCCCTGTAACGGATTATGCTGGGATGCAGGATGCTAGAATAGGCTTTTCTCTCACCTGGGTCCCAGCAGGCTCCTTCCAAAGGCCCAGCCCTCTGCAATAGGAAAGGGGTGGATTGGGAAAAAGAAGAACAGCGAAAGCCCAGCAAGACCAGAAAGCAAGAGTCGTTCTCTGTGTTAGTGAGACGTATGGAGCCAGCACATAGCTGAAACAGCAGGAAAACATCCACAGCCAAAATTCCATGTCTGGGTTCCCAGGGGAGCAAGAAGTTAAACATTTATGGCAGCACGAAGAAGACATGACATTTACTGAATAATAAACTGCAAACATGTCTGTTAATGCAGCTTTTTGGGACCTCCTCACCATCAAACACTTAACCCCAGCAAGGGAAACACCAGAATGCAAACAACCCCCGTGCCTGTCTGTGAACAGGCGGCACATGGTGGGGCTGGTGCTTTTTTATTTATTTAAAGTTAGAGGCAAGGGAGCTCTGTCAAGATAAACAGTCCACAACCTTGCTCTGAGGTTTCAGATCTGCTCATCTGAAGGGATACAATTAAATCCTGAGCAATCGGGTTAAAACTTTAACCTGCCAAGACTGTAGCTGTTCCATTTTTAATCAATCTGATTTCATTCAATAAAATGATCATTAAGGCAATTAATAAGACTTTGGTGTCACAAGCCATCAGGCATGACTGGGAGTTTCCACTTGATGGTCAAGGCATTGATCAGTGAGTCAAGTCATCAGCGCGAGAGTCAATGTGCTGAGCAGGAGAACATTACCTGGTTTTGGGGGAGGTTGTTAGCCACTCCTCATGCTTTTCAAACGTTATTAAATAAGCTGCAATTTCCTGAAAGAGAAACGCAGAAAGAAAACAGAGTTACTTGCATGGCTGTGCTGGGAACTGGAAAGTTTTATAACAGAGACATGGAGCCGCCTACCCCAGGGCCAAGCTGCAGCTGAAATTGGGTTTTGACTGACAGAGCGCGCTCAGTAAACGTTCACATCCACGCCACCAAGGCCAGGCTTAAACAGGACAATGAAGAGATGCAAATGAGGAAAGGCATTAACATTTTCCAGCACAGAGAATTTGCTGGTAACTGTGGTGACCACGGCATCACCGCGAGCCCGGTGTGACGTCAGGAAGCAAAGGGGAGGGTAGCAACAATAACAGACACAGGGAGCTAAATAAAATATTTATAAATAGAACAGCATCACTGCAGAGAGAATTACTGAATTATTAATCGTTGCCATAAAAAGCCAGCGGGTGACATCAACGTAAGTCATTGCTCCCACTTGCAGGAATGATACGGGCGATTACTTCCAGATCAGAACTGATTTGTTTGCAGGAAATTATCGGCGCCAGCAAGACAATTCACGACAGTGCCTGGAAGCAGGCCTGAGGAACACGGGACAGACGTTCATCCATTTCTTGGGTACAAACCCAGGGTGGTCGCAAGGTGGCAACTGTCACCACACCAGTAGGGTCCTGATATCTAGAGATGGCCACGGACTCCTGGGACTGTGCTGAAAATAAGCCCCCTGAGATATACTCAGAAAAATGTAGGGTTTTGATGGTTATCTTCCAAAAATTACCTCTCAGATGGGCCTGCATAACAAAAGCTGAACAAGTGAGGTCAGTGAAACTGCCTTCAATGTACAAATGCCTCAAATCAGACTCCAAAAGCACATGCAGTATCATCTCCAGAGCCACTGCAACAGAAGAGTCCCCAGGCTGTACCTCCCAACAGCACAACACACGCCACTGCCAGGACTTTCCACCAGGAGAGGGGTTTTTATTATTTTTTTTTTAGCTAGCTCTAAATAAGGGCTGTCGCTTACAGTACCAAAGCTAAAAACCCCCACAATGCTCTCCAACCAGCTGGCCCAAGCATCTGCTAGAGCCACAAAATGCAATTATATTACTCCCAAACGAGACGTAAAAATATCTTGTTTCCAATACTCTTGGTTTTAAGACTCATACTTAATGTCCTCTGGGCATTGCGGCAGTGCCAGATCTCCGTGTTATGTACTTTATTAGAGCTGTGTGAATGTCATATTAATGACTCCTGACCAACATGTTTACACTGCAAATAAATTCTCCTGGAATCCATCGACACACCCCTTGTTTCCCAAGCCAGTCTCTGCAGGTTTAAGGGATCCCCATATACGCACATGACAGAGCAGTGACATATGAATCTCCCAAAACTCCTCTTTTTAATTTCTGGCTAATGGCTAAATAAAATTCAGCATCAAAGAAAGCCAGTGCAGACCTACACCACCAACACTGATGACCTTCCTAATCCTCAGAGTTTCACAGCAGCTGCACCTGAATCGGATGCAACTGCTGAAATCTGGAGGCTACATGGCCAAAAAGATCTGACCCCAGATTTCCAACAGGCTAAAACCTCCAAAGAACTCCATAACTAAAATTCTTCGGAAAATACGAAAAAAGATCTCTGGGGTTTTTTTTTTAAGCCAGTGCAGTAATTCCACCAAAAGTGCTGCAATCAGCAGAGCTCTATTCCCAACTCATCCCACGTTATGTGTCCTCAGCTCACTATGCTATAAACCAGAGTCACCTCGCACTGTATAGTGAGATGAGCTCTGCAGAGACTGAGGAACACTCAGGAGCACCCTGTACCCACTACAGCACCAGGCAAACAAGAAACAAAACCCTTCAATGCTGAGACAGTTTAGGGGGTTCAGATTAGTCTGGGATTTTGGCTATTCCTACTAAAATTCAACTGCTGTCAGGAGAATTAAGCCATTTTTAACTTTTGTGGCTGAATAAATACACTGCTATGGCATAGAAACTCAAAGTATTTCAGGTGAAGGAACTCAGCCTTATCCACAGCTCATTCACTCTGTTCCTTCCTGCCAGCCCATGTCAGGCACATGTGAAAACCTAATCCCAAATCGTCACCAACTGGAAGAGCTGCAGCAAAGAGAGGCACTCATGTGAAGCAGAACATGGGTTTCCATTCTGCTGGTCTGGCCTACTCATATTTGGGCAGAGGAAAGGCCAGGTTGCCAGTCAGTGCCATAGATATACACCAGGGAAGGAGGAAGAGCATCTCTGCAGGAAAACCCCCTTAAATTCCATTCTTTATATGTTCTGCTTTCTCTAACTAGAGCTTTGTGTCAGCTCTGCGGAGGAAAGTGCTCAGCTCAGCTCCAGTGGTTGATCAGAGGTTTGCACAAGATGCCTCTGCCCAGCACCTCCCTGTCTACATGGTGGGACACAGTTAGGGCTGCTAAGGCAGGGCTGGGGTTCAGCAGCTGCATGAGCCAAGCACCCTGCTGTCACACCAACACCCTTTTTCCCTTTGAAAAAAGAGGGAAGAAATAGATTTATCATCAGAAGACACAAAGTCATTAAATAATTAAAAACAAAACTATGGGCACAATAAAAGCCCTCTGATAAAACCCTGCATTTTAATGTGTGTTAATTCCCCTAATGATTCTTTCTGTGTCTCACAGGGTCAAATCAATGTCCTCACAAAAAAATCCAATTATATCCCATTCATCGTATCTTTGGAGCAAGGCTATTGTTTGCTTTTGTCTCCTATCAAACCCCTTTCCCATTGCTTCTTGCCCAAGACTACAAACGAAAGGCAGAGCGGCACCAGCAAGGTCAGACGAGACAGAGCTGGCTCTGCAAGCCCTGCTGGTCCTGGCTCCTCTGTGATTGCACAGAAATCACCCTCCATGTCCCAGCACAGTAATCACAGAAATCAGGGGACGCGTGCGCATGGCACACACGCTCAGTCTCGTCCCCCCGCAGCACCAGTCAGGCCAGGTGGCACCAGGTGGACCCCAAGGCCACACAAGTTTATGTCCACGGGACAGGGCACCACACACCATGGGCAGCAGCCCTTGTGCCAGGATGTCCCACCCAGACCAACATTCCCTCTATGCCAGCTTTGAAATCACTGTCAGCATAAATTGAGTGAGCATTGCTGGGAAAGGGTGAACCACTGAAAGCTGTGTGGATCCAGCTCCACTTCCGAGTGTGTTGGCCAACCCCAGGGCAATGCTCAGCACATGGCTTTCCCTCTTTGAGTGCCTGCAGGACTGACCCCATCACTCACACTGGTGAGAACAGTGTGACCATCTCAGGGAATAACCCCATAAAGAAATGAGATTATTTAATATTTAAATCTCTCGAGTTATGTTTTATCGTAAACTTGGCCAGATAATTCTGTGGTTTAGTTTAGACTTGGTTGCTCAGGCTGAAAGCATTTTATTTAGGTGTGCATTTCTTTTTATTTTGCACTTCCCAGTTTGTTTAGATTATTATTCCCACCAGCTGGGAAGCCCAGTCAGCTGCATGAGACAGAACATAAGCAGCTCTACCATCTCCAGACAACTGCCACCAAGGACGTTCCCACTGTTCCCTTCAGCCTTGTGCCAGTGTGGCACCACTCAGCCTGGCGTTCCCAGCTCAGGCATGGTGGCAGAGCCACCACACAATCCCCACCCAATGCTACGTGACTGCAGCTCCTCAGACACTTCAATATTTAATGTCAGCACGTAACAGCCCAGAGCTGTGGCACATGGGCGACCTGATCTCACCCTCCATGTCCCAGCCGCTGCGGTGAGGACAAGTGGCAGTGCCGCAGCCAGTGGTGCAGGGACAGGGACAGCAGGGAGGAAGAAGCTCCCTCAGTGCACTCAGTGCTGCCCAGCAGCTGCTGCAAAGCTGTCCATCTTCAAGCACAAGAGCTGGAGATGACATGGTCACAAAGTACAGGACAGACCAACGGGCAGAGAGCTGGCAGGGTCAGAGAGGCCCATGACCCGTTGTGCACAGGAAGGTGCCAACTCTGCTCTGAGCTGAAGGGTTTCCGGTGAACGCACACAGTTTTTGGAAGAAAAAAAAGTAAGTTATAAAAAACTCTGAAAGGAACAATTAATGGGTTCCCTAAAGCCATGGATTGAGTGTTGATTCCTTCCTCCCAGCTCAACGCCCTCCAGGTCATCCTGCATCATCACATGGTATCGGCAATTCCCACCTGACTTCTCAAAATAAAAAGAGAAACTGCAAGGGAGAAGCATTGCAGGATTCCCTGGGCCAGGCAGCTCTGGTCACCATCTGGTCTCAAAGCAACATGTAATTCATTAAAAAAACCACAGTCTGAATTTCAAGTTATTACTTTGTATGAATTATACACACCTGAATTAATAAGCCTGAATCTATGCATGTGTTAGGAGAAAGCAGAAGAGTTTGTACTCATCCCTAGATTTAGACCACAGAGCTAATAAAGCTGCGATCTCTAAAGCAAGCACATTTATTCTCTTAGGAATTCAACATGTCCTCTCTGCTATAAAGACAAATTCCAGCCCATCACTTCCTTATCATCCTTCTGCTCTGAAATGAAAATAGAAATTCATGTTGACTATGGACCATCTTCTCAGCTGGGATGGAGCCATTTTCATTTTCTACCCATCCCCACACTCAAAGATATTAATATTCTGAATATCCCAACTACAAACTGCTCCAAACACCACACAGAGTGGGCTCACATCACCTTGTTCAGCATCATGGGAACAAAAATCACAATCCCATTGCATTTGCCCAGTTGTTTGGCTTAAATCAGCAACGCTATCAAAGGGATATTGCTCATAAGCTGGGTGAAACAAGGAGCAGGAGAAAGGCAAAATGAGCCCATGAGTGCCCAGGGACAGGAGGGTCAGGTGATTGCAGGCTGACAACACCTGTCAGTGACAAAACACTCCTACACCAGAATCACTGTCATTTCGGGCAGGACTTGGTTTGGTCTTGAAGTGTTACCTGTCTGTAACTTCATAAAGCAGAAACAGTGATCTGCCTATGCTGAGACCGAGAAGGGGATAAAGCTCAAATATTACTGCTGTTTTGCTGACAATTTGTCTCAGCAGTACAAGCTGTGGCTGGAGGTCGGGGGTTGCCCAGGACTGCCCAGCCAGAGCACATGGCAGGAGGACTTGCACAGATTTGGTTTTCCAACTCACGCCATGAATTTCTTGCCAAGTGCAGAGGCATTTATTCATACCTGTGAAAATACCACAGATTGGCTGAAGCCAGACCCTTGATCTGTTGCCCTAAGGGATTTTAGGGCCCAAAGTGTTGGTTTCCCTTGGTTTGCAGACAGCAGGAGGCAGCCCACAGCCCGCTGGCTGCTGCTGTCCCCCTGACCCAGCCAGCCTGGCTGAGCTCATTTCTGCAGAAAAAGGCCTGAGGGCAGCCCTGGCAGCACTGTCTGGTGCCACAGAACAGTAAAGCCACCAAGTAGGAAATGCCTGTGGTTTGGGAGATGCTTGCCTTGTTTCCCTGCATGGCAGTGAGGGTGGGATTGCAGGAGGGGGATGTTTTCATTAATAATGGTGTCTCACCAACCATCTGCTAAAGGTCCACACTATTAATTTAACAGGAAAAAAATGGAATAGATTACTTTACAGTTTTCAATTAAAGTACATGATGTCTTCAAACTGCAATCTTAATTAGATATTATAGGGTGACATTTAGGAATCCTGAGCTGTGATGGCTGATCAAGTCATCTGACTATGATGGTGTTCCACAGCACTGCTGGGGCCTCGTGCACCAGCACCGTCAGGAGAGCTATCTGTCCTCAGATTCCAGTGCTGGAGAAGCTCTGACAAACTCCTGGGGTTAAAGGACCACAACAATGAAACCAGCTGCACAACAAAAAAACAGCTGCAAATCAGAGTGGACACAGTCCCAAAGAAAACTTATTGGAAAGGGAGAGAAGAAAGGGGAAAAAGTAAAAGTGAAAAAAAAAAAAAAACAAACTAACAAATGGACAACTCAAACACTTTATTTTCATGGTTAAACCTAATCTGAAAAAACTTGACTTGGACAAGAAATAATTTTCTCTAAAACACGTGAAAAGGAGAAGGAAAAAACCCCAATCAAGAGCACAAGCAGTGACTAACAGGCACTGGAACTGAACAAGATCTGCTTAGCTCCTTCACCTGCCAAACACATGGACAAGAGCAGACTGAGACACACACTGGGGTCTTTAGAAAAGCAAGAGCATAACTGGGCACAACCCCCCAGCCATGGCTGCCCTGAACCACTCAGAAGTGCCATTAGTCATAACTAAGAGCAAAGTCAGCCCTTGCATCAGCCCATGCCTAACAGGATTAGGATGGATTTTATCTTCCATTTAGGCCCCACATGGGGGGACAGTTAGTAAAATAGAGCAGTAACAAATAACACCCAATCCTGAGTTACTGAAAAACACCCACAGGTCATTATGTGATTTTTGATTTTTTTTTTTTCCCTTTTAAATGACCTTGGACTAAACCCTGTGATTTAAAGAGCTATGAACACTGGCATCCTGCTGGCAATGCTGGTTCAGTTCACTTGTCCTCTGCAGCCTGAAAAAAATATGCAGTGCAATAAAAAAAAAGAAAATTCACTAAGACCCCTGTGTTTACAATACATTAATTACAGTGTAAAAATAAAAACCTCAATTATTGTACACAATTCAAACAGTCACGTGGCTTGAAGATACTGAAGTGCATTCCCTTGCTCCACAGTGGGCATGCGCCATCATCAGAGATGCTGCCCTGCTCTCAACTCCCACAGAAACCAGGAGGAACATGGAATGCTCTGCCCTCCTCCACCAAGTGACAAAGTCTAACTGCATCATGGAGGATGGAGCAGATCCCCTGTGAATCTGCCCATGCCGTGGCCTCCCCCCAGTCTGGACAGTCCCTCCTGCCATGGGGGGATGCACCAGTCCCACTCTCGGCAGCAGAACCGCTGTGCCAAACAAGGTGAGAACACCAGGGCCTGCTCCATTTGCCCTCTCTTGCATGGAGACAGCAGCAAACCCCTCCAAAATCCTTCAAATGCAAGGATTGTTAAAAGGGAAATATCCCCAGAAAGTGCCCCTTTCTACATACTCCTCGCTCCCATATGCTCTGACGTAATAATGTGCCACAGTCCTGCAGAACTGTCTTTTCAGCATGTTTTTGCATTATGCCTAATTCTGTCAGAGTTTTTCAGTCCCACGTAACGACAGCTCAATGCAGAGTCAGATATAAATCTGGCTTAAGAGACTCTCACCAGGAATTCATTTAAAACTGTAAATGTTAAAAGATTCTGCTGCTGATTTATGGCATTTTCTTATTTCAAACAGAATTAAAATCCTTCTTAAAAGATACATATTCAATCACGATAAAAGCTGCATTCAAATGATTCTGCTCAGACTGAGAGCCACAAAGCCCAGAAATCCAGGAATAGCAGGGGAATCCAGGAATAGCAGGGACTGGGACATTTTACTGGTTCGACCAACGCTCTGCTGTCGTGTCACCACCTCAGTCTCACATCTCAATTAGTGCAAACAGGAATACTGGATGCTGATGCTTTCATGCTCCATCTATCCCACTCCAGCCCAAGCACAAGGATCCCTTTTCCTGAAGATCCAGTTGAACAAAGAAGCTGCTGCACCTGAAGTCATTACTGAAAAGGTTTATTCATTTTCTATTGTTTACACTGAAGGTTTTCCTGGCTCTGTCAATACCACACAAGTGTCCTGTATCACTGTGCAAACAACATTTAGTGTTAAAAAAAAAATAAAAATCCATGCAATCCATTATCATCATTCCTAGAAGAATTGTTCACGTTTTTCATGTGTGAACAGAGAACACAGTAGAACCTTAAGCTGCCCAGCACAGCCCTGTACCCAAGCAAGGCCAGGCTGATGAAAACTCAGGAACAGTGGCTGGAATAAACCTGTGCAGCACCAGTACAATTCACAAAGGGTTTTTAAGCATTCAAGATGCCAAAAGAACCACAGTCTATGAGAGAGTCCTGGCTTCTGGCTTTCTTTCCTGGAGGCACACTGCCTGACTCGTAGAGGAGTCCTTAATCTCATGCTGCTCCACTGAAATAAAAAATCTAAATGAAAGGACCAATTTTAAATACAAGAGTAAATAAGTAGAAGCAGCCAGAAAAAACATTATTCAGACATTTATATAATTAATTGTTTGTTATTCAGAAGCCACAGAGCCATTAGCAGAAAGCCAAGGCTCTCCGCACTGTACTGCAGAAGATGCCTCCAACCCCTCAGAGAGTGGTTCTGTCCCAGGCCCAGCTCAGGCCCAAGCCAGTCATGCTGATGTCCCCAGCCCCCAACTGGTGCTGCTGGGTTGATTGATTTTGGCAAGGGTTCTTGGTTTGGGGTTTTTCTCCCCAGATCTTCCCTGGTAAATTCAGAATCACAGAATATACTGAGTTGGAAGAGACCCTGAAGGATCATAGAGTCAAACACATAACTGAATGACCCCTATGGGTATTGAACCTATGACACTGGCATTATTCACACCATGCTTTAATCAAATGAGCTTATCTCAGGGTCACTTTGATGGATTCTTCACAAAATTGGGAACAAGTCCAGTTTCTGTAGGCAGCTCCCCAGTGCCGATCAGCTCCAGTGAAATCACAACACTCACAGCTGTCATCAAATCATCCTCCCTTCCTTGGGGGCATGAAAGGGGAAATATTTCTGCCCCATGTCAGGATCCAGCCATGACAATTAACCAGGGCCTGTGGCCCAGGGGGCACAGCAGATCAGCCCCCAGAGTGGCTGGCAGTTGCCAGCTGGCTCCCATCTGTGGAAATTGCCCCTCTGACCTGGAATTATAGTGTGCACTGGCACTGCAAGGAAACAACCATAAAACCAGAGCAGCATCAGGGAACTGTAAATTCCTTGTGAGTTATTTTCAGACTTCTTAAAGTTTAGTTAATCCTCGCCTTTAAGAGAACATATAAGAAAAAAATTAAGACGGCAAAAAATGAGCAGAAAAAAGGATATTTGTGTGAAAAAGCCATTTCCCATTCTGAGCAGGACAGCAAACCAAGACAGCAAACCGGCCGAAGTGCTCAGGATTCCCTGTATTTATCCTTGGAAAGGAGTTGACCAGGCTGGTGAAGGGCAGGGCTGATGCCATGTCACACCAGTGACCTCCAGCACAGGGAGCATTGCTGCGGGCTGTGCTGGGGCTGCTGTGTCCTTTCTCACGGAGAGGAGCCGGCAGAAAGCACGGATGCTGCTTTCCAAAGGTTAAGCATCACAGGCGATTTCATGCTCTTTATATTTTTAAGTTGTTGATTTTTGGTTGTGTTGTTTTTTGTTTCTTTTTTTTTTTTAAATAATCATAAATACCAACATCTGCTCCCAGGGCAGGAGCCCTTTGGCTCTGTGCTCAGCCAGGGAAGGAAACGTGGCTGCCAGCGGCTGCTGCAGGTGTTATTTTTAGTGCGACAGCTATTTACCAGCTCCATTCCCAGAGGGAATTCAGGGAGTAAAAGGGATGCTGATGCATTTCTTTCTAAATATAGAAAAAAGGGCGAGCCACCACTCGCAGGGTGGCTGCAGCTTCCTGCTCCTGCCGGGATGTGGCCTCATCGAGGGGGAATCAGCCTCAGTGGTACCCGACACCACGGTGGGGCCACCCCGGCACAGGCTCCCCATTCACCACATTCTAACCTTCAAGCTGGTGTTTGGAAAAAGGCTTTTTAAAAGTAGCTCTTATAACTAATTGGCTTCACTTTGAAGCCCTGATCCTGTAATGAATGGCTCCCGAAATCAAACAAAGCATTTTCAACACCAACAAAATTGCCTGTTATAGAAGCGGAACATTTTTAGGGTAATATTGACTTTAACGCTCTGTCAAGGCACATTGACAGCAGGATGAAAACAGCCCTCCCTCTGCTCACCCAGCTCAAATCCAGCTGCTGAGAGGGGACCCTGAATACTCGAGCCAGGCTGTGCTTTACATCCCCGGGAGAGAGCTCATTTCCTATTAGTTCAAAAATATATACTTTAAAAGAATTAAAATCTTGCTGATCAAAGAAAGGGATGTGTTTCAGAATTACTCTGCTCTTCTCTGGTTTTAAGCCTTAAAAGTTCTGGAGAGGCAGTTTTGACATCTATGAGCTCTGCAGGGACAGACAGATGGGGATCCCTGGTTGAACTCCTTTTATATTTCCTTTATTGCTTCATATTTACCAACGACCTGGAAATGAGCAGTGTGAAGGTGCCACTTGAACATGACAGAAGGCATTTCTGAAAGAGGCTCAGACAGGCTGGAAAACCAGCCAGAACCCTTAACAAACTACAAACTGGGCAAATGACTGACACGACACTGAGTGCGTGGGATGCAAAAAAAACATAAACAACGACTGGAAGAGCAAGATGCATTATTCATCCAGCCTGTGAGGGTCAGCATTAGTGGCATTACCACTGAGTTAGTGAGGGCATTGGGGCATCAGGGCACAACATGGTGGACACCTTGGATGTACCTGCATCACAGTGAGCCACACTGGTCACCCCAGATCCACTCTGTGCTCCCCAGGGCTCCTGTTCTGGGCAACCACCCAAACCCCATCCATGGGATACAGAGAGACCTATGTATCTATAAATCTGTATAAAGACACTCAAACACACACTCCTTGGGACATTTCATTTCCCTCTACAGTTTCCTGAAGGGAGACAACTTACAGAGCAGAAGAAAAAGAGTTTAATGAATTAAAGTGCACTTAGGTTAGGGAACACTAATGAAGTCACACCTTAATTGGGTATAATTGAGAACTCTGGACACTGTTCGGATTATGAACTGCAATTTCTGGTCACATGGAAATTAGCAGCTACCTCCTCCCAGAGCAACCTGCTGAGAAAGAAATGCTGATCACCCAACACCTGTTACAGCTCTCTGTTTCTGCAGGGGAAAGCACTGAGGTTCTCCCCTTATTTCCCATTGCTGAGGTTTTCACTGCCTTACTTTGCCCTGATTTACCCTGCAACCACCCGAGAGCAGTGCCAGCTCAGGGATGCCGCTCTCGAGGACACCATGGGCAGGCTCAGCATCCCCAAGGGCAGCCCAACCACAACTCCAGAGGAGCCAGCAGTGCTGAACGTGCTGGGCACACAGGGATGGCATCCAGGCACCAGCGTGCCACAAGGGACAGCTTGGCAGCCCCATCCCAGGGATGGCTTTGTGCCAGTCCCAGCTATGCCCCAGGAGTATTTCAGAACAGGGTAGCTCCCAGGCCCTGCACATTGTGCTGCCAAGAGGAGTCTCTGGCATGTGCAGACAGCTTCTTGTCTGCACTTAAAATACTACTTGATTTAAAAAAAAAAAAAAAGAAAAAAAGAAAAAGGAAACAAATTGTGTTTTGTGGTACTGGGAGCATCAAGTGCAGAAACAGCAGCAGAAGCAATGCTTACTCAAGCCATGCTGCCAAGTTGAAAACACTTCACCTGTGCCTGTGTGTGCCCTTGCCCTCAGCTGATGTGGCTCCCATTTGCTTGGCTCCAAATGGGGAGGAAAAATGCCATTTCCTCAGTGCCTACCCTGGAGCACTGTGAGGAGTGGTGAAGAAGAAAGGCTACACTGTTCCAGACACACAAAAGAGTACACAGAAGTAGAAAAACGTCATCCCATCACTTAATATATGCAAATTATGTTAAATATTTCATTCATTAAATGGCTCAGGTTATTACTGAATTGTACCTTAAGCTGTTCAGAAAGTTCATTCTTCTTGCACTTGCTCAGCAACGTGAAATAACTGACTGAAATGAATATTTTACAGTTTGTGCAGACGGAACATTTATTAACAATTCTTTCCCTCTCAGAGTCCTCTCCTAAGCAGGTTTCAGGCTCCATGTGACTTAAATTATCCAGAGGGAATGAATTTTGGTTTATTTTTAAAAGTTTGCTTTATTCCCAGTCTGGAAGAGCCCAACAACCTGGGAAGAACCAAACACAACCCTGCTGGGAGAGAACACCCATCAAGCTTTTTCCCAAAAGCCAGTGGGGAGAGCCGGGGCAGAGGAAAGCAGCTACAGAATTTGAGGATTTTCCTTCCTCTAAGCCCAGACAGTGACACTGTTCACAGGGACAAGCTCCTGCAATAGCCCATAACGTGCCACGGGTCCTCTGGGATTTCACAGGAGTAATGTGAAGTGACAGGGCTCTGGCTCCCGCCATCCCCTGTCCCTGCCATCCCTGGGCCAACCAGACAAGGGGGGACACTACAGGCAGCTCCAGCTGCTTCCAGCTTCACCAACAGCGCAGGCAGCAGTGTCCTCCCTCATGGTGGCAGCAGGGTCATTACCAGTTTCAACTATGGGAGTAGATCCCAATTAATCCACCAGCACACTCCAGCAGCTCCCAGCCCCCATGGCCCAGCACACAGACCCACCTCCTTGGGGTGAGGGCAGGACACAACATACCCCAACATATGCCCAGGAGACTGGCATGACACAGGCAGCAGCCTGAGGGGTAACACAGGCAGCCTCCACCACCCTCCATGGACCTGCCTCCCACCACATCTCCAGACGACTTTCCCTTTCGCACGCCATGGGCAGCTCCCAGGGAAAACCCACTGGGCTTCAACCCAGCTCCTAACATGGTGTGGCAGCCACGCCTCTATGAACTTCCAGGCTTGGAGGAGAAAGATGGATAAAAATGATTATCACTGGAATGGTGACTCTGGCATCTAAGTCAGTCCCTGGCCAGTGATGCGGGAAAGGCGGCTCCCTCTGGCAGGAGCGTGTCCCTGGGATGGAGGTTTACAGCCTCAGCTGAGCAGACACCCTGCAATGTCTCATCAATCTCGGCTGGGAAAAACCTTTCAATTTCCAAGGGGAATATGCAAACCAGGCTCTGCACTGTAAATCTTCCTTTGCAGCGCTAAGGAGATAAGTAGGACCTATTAACCTCCCATGTTATTTCCAACTTCATTATTGGAGCTGACACAGGGAGAGCACACGGTGACGGCTCTTTTTGGCAGAGTGCATGTAAATCGCTTTCTCAAAGGAAATTACTTCTCTGGGCTGAATGTTATTAATCTAAATTCTCCCTTAGTCAAATTGTTGTCCGTAATAAATATGGAACAGGTTGGTACGCTCATCTCTGAGGGCATCCTAATCCAGCTTCAGGTTTTCCCCTCAATTTGAAGGAGCTCCTGAGGAGCTCCTCTGTGAGAGCAGCCTTCACCCAAGGATGGGATTATCCATCCCAATGTCACCCAGCACATGAACACCCTGTGATTTCATAATAAAAATGTATTTTGGCCCTACCAGCATCGCATGCTCCAGCAGTAAAGTGTGAGCAGGAGCAAGCCAGGGCCTCGTGAGGCCAGGGAAGGCACACAAGGCATGCCCTTCTGCAACATGATGTGGTGGCCTTCCATGACCAACATCTTTCATGGCTGGTGCTTCATTTATGTCAGCTTTGGTATTGTTAAAGCAGCTCAACTTACAATGTTTAGGACTTTATGCTCTTTTTCAGTGGATATACACTTGATATCCTCCTTGTGTAACTAAAAAACCCTGGAGTTTAAGCACAAACAGATCAAAAAACCCATAAAAACCAGAACCAAACACAAACTGAACTTTACCAGTGATAGAGCTAGGATCCTTCCTTTCATTGAAAACCAGCTCCTTGCCAGTAAAGATGTTCACAGGAATCCTCACAGAACACGCCCCACAATAAGCTACAATCCCTTCTGCTTAAAGGCACACCCCAGGTATAGAGCAGATTTGGAACACTATAAATCCAGTGGCACACACAGCCCTTCTCCTCATTTGTTACCAGCCAAGTGTGAAAATGTTAATGAAGGCAGCTGTAATAATCTACGGGAATTTCCCAATTAAGATTTTGTTCACGTCTGCCAGATCCCGCTCCAACGCAGCCTTTGAGCATCCCCTCTTCCACCCAGCCATAACTGCTGGGCTCCATCCAGGCACCCCCACCCGGCCACCCTGATGAGGGAAATCACTGCCACTCTATTAACTCCAACTTCTATTGCATATAGTCCTAGAAGAAAATGAATGCAGAGAGATTTTAAGCGTGTGCCTACCCCCCTACACGAGTATGTTTGAAATATAACACGCTGACAGCACTGAGTCAGGTAATACTACATCAGCCACTTTCACTGAAAAAGAAAAAAAAAATTAAAAATTGAGTTTGGGGGTGGCTTATGGCAGCCCTGGCTCGTGGGAAGCTGATGCCTTCCTGGTTCAGCAAGGCAAACCCTGAGAGCCTGTCTGGGTGTCGGGAGCACATCTCTCTCCTGGCAGAGCAGAAGAGAAAGAGACTCCATGATAAAATGAAGGCATCCTCGCAAATAAATTACTTTTCTAGCACAGTCGTGTGATTTTTAATTTTCCTCTAATTTCAGGACTGCAGCACTGATATAAAACCCCTCTAAGTGTTTTAGGGAGATGGTAATGGTCCTATACTAAAATAATTCAACCAACACTATAATTTTAGTACCACTATCAAAATGAAATAATGGCTGTTTACTGTGCTACACCTTTCAAATGACCTTCATTTGAATACAAATTGTGGTTCCAAACTCCAAAAGCCGCTCCATTTCAGGAGGCAGCAAATTGAGGATGCTTACCCGGGGTTTACTCTGCCAGCAGATTCCTCAGCATAACCACAAAGGCCAAATGTGTTTGGGGAGTTCTTTTCCTCTGAAGTTGCCTAAGACCAGACTAAAGAACCCACTGGATCTGACCAGAAGCCTGAGCAACAGCCCTTCACTCTGCTCCAAGCATGATGGGAATTGCACATTCTCTTTTATCTGGAAATATTTATTGGTGACAAAACTGTTCACTCACAGCTCCCTCCCTCCCAAACCTCTCACCCTGGACAAAGAACTGCCAATAATCAGGCACTCAAATGAGAGGAAGAGGTGGATGGATCCTGTCTCAATCTGGGCCTATAAAACACTTTACTTGATTTTGGTTTTTTATGCTCTGTCTGCCCATCATGGGCTCTCGCACTGGTTCTGGGGTCCCTGTGCAGCCACCTGTACTCAGAGAAGCTGTGGGTGCCCAGGCTGTGGGGAGCCCCTTGGCACAGACCTACAGGTGCTGTTGCCAACTCCTGTGGCTGTGTGGCATTCGCAACTCAGCCCACACAGCCAGAGCGGGGGCAGTCACAGGCAAGGATCTGCAGAAAAAAATTCACTACAGACATTTGCTGATATTCACTCATACACCTGGGAACCCCAGTCTATCACCAGCTATTTCACTCTAATAATGAATTTCTGCCCTTTCATCAACATTAGTCAGAACAAGCTCTGAGAAAATTCCCATTTGGTGCTAGGAATATAACAGAAAACATTGACATGAATGGCAGCAAGCAAAGCCAAGCAGTGTGCCCAGCTGCCATCTCCCAAATCTGAGCCCTTCCAAGATCATTTCTAAGAAGGGGAAAAAAGTACAATAAAAAAAAGTTTCTCTGTAAGGTGCCAGAAGTTGTGCTATAAACTCCCTTCCTGTGGACACCAAGGGGCCATGATCCCACAAGGATACTCCAGGCTCAAGCACACTCCCTCCTCTCCCCCAGTTCCCAAACAAACCAGTGGTGATCAAGCACCAGGCTGAGCGCTGCTTTTGCTGCTGCTCACAACCCAAGTGCTACAGTGGGAAAATCCCACATGCCGAAAATACGGAGTGTCTGTAAACACTCCCGTTCCGAGACACCTACGTGTAATTACTCACGATGAGTGAGGAGGAGGAAGAAAAACCCACTTTTTGTTTATAGTTCTCTTCTTTGTGCACTAGAAGCTATTGCAAGAGAATGCCTGGCCAGCCAGCACCTCTGGAGGGGAAGAGCAGCGTGTGGCCACAACAGCTGGAGTGAGGGCAACAGTGTTTTGACAGCAGTGCCATTTTGGGGCAGCAGAAAGGGAAATCCCTTCTATAAAGGATGACCTCTGCATTTCCCCAGCACTGCCTTTCCTTGGCAGATGCAGCCCCCCCGAGGGCAGAGCCAAGCCAGCAGTGGATGTCCCAGCTGGAGATCTTGACCCAACACCCGCCTCCGCTGTAGTGACATGTGGAGAAACAAAAGGTGTTGTATAAAACATCTGAAAACAAGACAAATTAGTCATTAAAAATTAATTTTGGAAAATTACAATCTTGTTAACAGACACTGTCGTGACTCTGCATGTTCCTTTTCAGGCAGGAGCGAGGAAAGGGACTCAAAACACATTTTACTGTATTTCAAAAACTGAAGAGGTAGATACCCATGCCTTTGGAAGCCTGTGCTCCCCTGTGCCATCGTGGTGCTGGCAGCATGGCCCTGTATGGTGAGGTGCCAAACAATGTGAGCAGGGCAGGTGAGCACCTGCAACCCTGCACCGAAACCCCCACCACGAACCCGCCTGTGGGATGCTCCAACGTTATTTTCATGCGTTCAACAGCAAGGACTATGCCAAAATACTCAAGGTCAAGAGACCAGCATGGTTCGAGGCAATCTGCACCTCTTAAAACAGTGACAAATATGTTATTTAATTTTAATGAGCTTTTTTGCATCTCCAATCTAATTACAGCATTATCAAGCACTGCTCTGAACTGCAGGTGGCTGCTCATTACTTGGGGTAAGGCTGTCACAAGCATTTTTCATGAATACTAAAAACTGCCTCGTTTCACCACCCGCTCTGAAATATCCCCAGCTGATTGCTCCACTTCTGAATGTGGGGTTTGGTGTGGTTAAGAGAAGGCAGCACCCACAAGCACAGCTCTATGTGCCTGCCCAGCTCCTCTGGCCAAAACCCCCAGGGGAAATGCCGTATCTACCAAAAACAAGTGAGTTTTGGTATGCAAGATACTTATGCCAGAAATGTCCCCCAAAAGCAAACATCTCCCTGTTCTGAACACAACAGTGAGGACATCCTGTGACAGGGCACTGAGGAAAACCCCTCACTTCCAGATGTCTTCTATTTTTTGCTTTCAACTAAGTGGGGCTTTTTAATCATTATAAAAACAAAGAAAACTCCAATATCAAAAGCATTTTGGCAAGATCAAAATTCTTCCGTTGTCCTCTTAAGATTTGAAAAAAACCAGATTTTTCTGTTCCTTTTTGGCCAATTCCTTTGACCATCTCTCCTCATGGGCTGCTGTTTTCTCCATGCAGCACAAAGCTCCTGAAGCTCACGTCCAAAAGGCTCAGTAACCAGCAAGAATCAGATATTTTAATCCTCTCCAAATCCCCTTTTCCCTGCATGGTTTGGTGAGCACAGGCAACAAACAAGTGATAACAAAACCCCAACAGCAGCTTTTCCTCTTACAAAGCAGGGAGGCAAGAAGGACACCCCCCTCAACAACCCCAAATCTTTGTCCCTCAGGGAAGCAGGAGCTGCCGAGCTCACCCTTGGATTGCCTTTTCCCCCCAAAAAAGGACTCCCCCTGGTCCAGCTAGTGGCAGCCCACGAGTCTGCCCAACCAGGAGAACTTACTGGCATCCAGGGGGGCACAGGGGTGATGGCAGGGGACTGAGGGCTGTGTTGACACCGGGCTCTGCACCACAGGGACACCCCAGGTAAGCGAGAGCATCCCGGGCAAGCTCCAGGCTTGTCCGAGTTCCCCTGGCGGCCTCATCAGTGCTCACTGACAGCAGCTAGGAGAGGCTGCAGCACCTGGGGCAGAGGCAGCTGGGCAGCAGCACCTGGGCCACCAGCACACGCCAAGTATGCACGTGTGTGTGCAGGTGTGTGGGTCTGTGCAGGTGTGTATGTGTGCAGGTGTGTGTGTGTGCACGTGTCTATTTGTCTATGCGTTTATCTGTGTATGCACATGTGTATTTATGTTCTGGCATGTATCTCCGTGCCTGCATATCCATGTAACTGCACACACGGCTCACACACACACAACAGAGCTGCCCAGAGCACCGCGGCTCCGTGTGACACCGGCACACGTGAACGCTGCCGGAGCCGCGGCTCGTTCCCGGCGCCGCTGCGGCAGTCCCGGCGTGTCCCCCTGACCTTGCTGCAAACCGCAGCGGCCTTTGGGACGCGGGACGGCAGCCGCACGGCGGTGGCAGCGGATATGCTCGCACGCTGGCCCGGGGGATGCCACCGGGGACCCCCTAGGCAGGGACCGGCGAGGCGGGGACGCCGGCCGGCGCTCCGGGGAATTCCAGCACCGGGCTAGGAAAGCCTGTTCCCCGGCGCAGCGGGAGCTGCGGGAGGCCAGGGATGGGGCAACGCACATGAGCCAGCGTGTGGAGACCCGCGTTTGCTCAGCTGAGCCCCGCAGGAACACCCGGCTCCCCCCGGTCGCTTTCTTCAAGCCCGTCTCCAGATAAGCTCACTGACTTTAGTTAAAGTGTGTGCCAGCTGCAGCCCCGCGACCGGAGCAGGCAGAGACGTGGAGCTGAATGATAATTAAATACATTCACATCATCTGTCATTTTTTACTGCAGGTGCCGGTGTAATAAATCCGAGCTTGACTCTTCTGTCAGCTGGCAGCGAACATGTTTTAACGCCAAATCCCGGGGGATGAATTCAGAATGGCTTGGCCTTTGCGTGGGGAGGAGCCGCCTGTAACTCGCCAAGTGGGTAACGCATACTTGATTGCTTTCATAGTACTTTTATTATTTTGGTAACACGTGCCTGATGTAGCCTTTCAACCCACTCCCACAGGGAAGGCAAACATTTCCACCACCGTCTTCCTGCCACACCCCAACCCTCCACACACAGCCCCTGCTTTGCTGTCCTCAGCCCCCAGCGCTGTCTTAGCATCTTGACGTGCCTGTGACCTGTTAGGGTTATTAGGTTTTTGGTCAAAGCCAAAAAAAAAGTTAAAGGAAAAAGGCAAACAGAAAAAAATTGCAAAATAATTTAATTAGAACAAGGACAACTCAGAAAATTAAACATTTAAGTAACTATGTTGTAAAACCTAGCTCATCCCTCTGGTGCACAGTGAAGGAGCAGCTCTGTTTCACCATGGATGTATGCTCCCTGGTGATCCTATGGAGAATCCGAGTCCTTCACTGCAGATACTGCCAGGACACCCCGTATGACACCGTTTTCCATGGGCATCCACACACCTGTGACGCAGCAGCAGCCTCCTAAGTGTACTGATGCTGCAATAATGAACTGGTTTTGTTTGAAGTTGATTTATTATTTTACCAATAGTTTTCTTCTCCTTGCCTTCTGCACACAGCACAGACCAGGTACAAATCCAGGTGCCGCAGGATGCTCCTGCGTCCAAGCTGGCCCCTGTCCTACAAAGGATAGCCAGGCCTGGCTACAGGAGCCAGTCCCTGCAAGCCCAGGTGGGAAAAGCACGTAGTGTGAAGCGAGAAGCCAAAACCCCAATGAGAACAATCCCCCTGATTCTCACTGTGGAGCACCAGTGCCCCGGTGTGCCATGGCTGGGGCTTGCCAGCTGCACCCACTATTTATAACCCTGGCACTTCCACAATTCGAGCTCAACAACTTACAATACAGACGTGGAAATCAGAGCACTTTATTTACTCAGCCAAAGCTTTATCGGTGCAGTTGACTTTGAAGTGAGGGAAGTGGTGTTTATGAAGCACTTCTTGGAGGTGCCCATCTGCCTTCAGCTGCCCTGAACAGTGTCCCCCTTCTGGCAGCACAGAAAGGGGGACGCTGTTGGGAAACACGCAGGTAAATCCTTTGGCAGCACTCTCCATCTTCCAGGACTTGCTGCACTTTTAACCTAATAAAGTCCTGAATCGAATTTGAGGCAGAAAATGCAACTGAAAGGGCAAATAGCTGTGGGTCCTGCCCCAAAGTGGGCACAGGTGCCTGCGCTTGCCACAAGTGGTTTCTACCCACATTCACTGTGTGCTCCACTCCTTGTTCAGTTTTGACTTTGTCATGGTACTTTGCCAGCCATATATGTGTATCCTGGAGGCACACGTCTTTTTTAACAAATTACATTAAATTAAATCGTAAGTAAGCTGAGTGGCTTCAGAAGAGCAGAACCCCCCCTTTTGTGTGCAGAACAAAACCCAGTGCTGCCTGCTTTGTGGTTTCCTTGGCAAACACACGGCTCTGCTCAGCTCTCCCTTGCTGGAGCAGCAACAGCCCTGTAACATCATCAGAACACAGGGACAATTCTGAATTCAGAGGCAGGAATCACTGACACTGTACTTACAGCATGGTTACAGACCTCTTCCCAGCCACAGACCGTCCCAAGACAGGGTTCTTGTCACTGTCCCCAGCATATTCTTAAACCCATAATCCCTAAATCCGGGACCCACCAGTGCCAAAACTTCCTGATGTGGGTTTGCAATTCCCCCCATCAGCACTACTGCCTGCAGCATCACCCTGTCCTTTAAACAAAAGCATGGTTTTCCTTTCATTAAAAACGTTCCCACGGATTAAAGATTTGGAGGCCACAGCAAAGCAAGTTAAACATTTACTTTCTATTAAAACATCTAAATGAGAGGATTAAAACCTGTTTTACATTTAACAGGCAAAGTCAAATCAGCACAGGAGCAGCTTAGTGCGTACTTAGAGCCAAGGCCTTCTGATGTGCAGAGGTAATCAATTTACAGAGGGAGGGATTTCCTAAAACTACTCAGAAAGGGGTAAAAAAATAGCACACATACATTTGAACAAATCTTTCCCTTCTGTCCCCATGGCCGCCTCCAGGAGCTGTTTTGCTGCAGCTCCAATCAGCTCGCTCCCACTGACAGCTCTTGCCCCAGATTCCCCCATAAAATATTTTCACAGCTGATTAGTCTATTTAGCACGTTGCACGCTTAAGCTCTTTTGTTTATTTTTCATTTGAGATGGCAGGAAGAGATGATCCAATAGAATGCAGAAGGAGGTTATTGACTGTGTTTAATGGCAACTGTTTGCAGGAGTAGCAGTTAGAGGTCACAGAGGTGACGCAGACACAGCTGACTGCTGCAGGAATTTCTGCTCTAATTTTCTAACATCCAAACAGACTCTGCCTGGTAACAGAAACCACTGAACTACAGCTGGTTTCTGCCAAGGCAGAATTCCCGGGGGAAGCTGAAAGTCTCCCTTTACAGGGCCAAAATCCAAGTCTATTTGTATTCGCCTGCAGCTGATCTAACAGCATTCGGACACGAGACCAGCTCGTGGTCCTGCCATGCAGGTGCTGAGGCAAAGCCCCCACTGCTGCCAGGCACCTTTTCCAATGTCTATTAGCCAAACTTTGGGATCACCCATCCCACCAAAAGGGTTTTTTGGTGATACAGTTTCAGATGAGTGACAAGCCCACAGAGTAACACCAAGGACCATCACTGCTGGACACGGGCCTGGATCCAAACAAAGATACTGAACTAGCACATGCTGTGATGCCCCCATGGCCACCAGGGAACCCCACAGGGACTCACACATGGATCTCAGTCCCAGGTTTCCCACTGAGGTGCTCTGATGAAATGAGTAGCTGATTTTACACACCCTCTCTAACACAGCTCCATCAGTTGATCCTGCTTCCATTAAAAGGAAGGGATCAGAGCTCCCACACTCCCATATAACAAAATTAGACTGAATCCCCCCTACATGTCTTAGAGGTCATCCCAAAGAGAGGTCTCTACTTCAGTTATATAATTCTCAGTTTCAAAAGTTTATTTAGAAAGTGAAAAGCAGCAGAAGGAAGTGAGGGGCAAAGCAGATGTGTGCAGCCCCTGGGGTGGAGGGTTGTTTACTTTTAAATGATCACACAATTTCAGGGTGAAGCAGTACACAGCTAAAGGGAGAATCATGTGGAAGTGCTGCTTAACTGGCCTTGTCAGACAAGTTTTTTTGGCATGAGCATGTATTATGCAAAAGGAATAATCCCTTTAACTAAAATATTTGGAAGAGGGTTGCACAGCCAGGAACCAAAGGGAGGCTTTGCCGTTATTTCTCATCTGATGACACTAAATAAAATGGTCTAACTTACAGAATATTTTAGGACTGAACTTGGAGGCTATCTCTACTTGCAAGCAAATGCATTTTGCCACTTGTGCAGACTAAACATACCACATGCAGACAGGAAAGTAGCTGGGTGGCCCCAAGGCTTGCCGGAGAGAAGCCGTATGACCCACTGGCTATGGATGATGCTCATAGGAGAAGGGTCCCAGCACCAGCCACGAGCAGGAGGCAGGGGAACAGCCCTGGGATGCTTTGCAGCTACCAAGCCCTTGACCCTGCAGCACCCGAGTGTCAGAGTTCCCGACCCCGGGACACGGGAGCCCCCCAGCACGGCAGCGGAGCGCTGCGAGCTTCAACGCCGACCTCCCCCCGCGCCCTCTCCGGGGACGGCTGAGGCGCTGCCCTCGCCAGAGCCACGGCGTTGGCTGCCCTACAATCGCAGTCTCCTCCAAGCCCTGATCTTCCTGCAAACCTGCACATTCAGTGCCTTCGCAGCACCCTCCTGTGGGGATTCCGCGTCCGTACAGACACGGGGGCAGCTGGAAACGGGGCTCGATGGAATCCCTCCTCTTCCTCCTCCTGCGGCGAGGCGCGGGGACAGGCGGCTGCGAGGAGCCAGGCCCGGCACGCACCACGTCCCCGGTAGCGAGCGGGGCTGGGTGAGGAGGTGATGCCAAAAGCACCGCGGCCACTGGCACAGCCCGGACAGGACAGGCAGCTGTGGGGGCAGCGGCCAGCGACACTCCCGGCACTGCTGCGCTGCTCCGCTCGGCGTGCAACCAGCCAGCGTGTTTGTCTATAACCTACTGACTCACAAAGCCAAGCAGTGAGAGGTAATGACAAAAAGAAGTGAAAATGAAGAGATTTTTTGCGGCAACCTCTGACATATACAGAGTGCTCCTCAGCTCCTTCCCTGGGGTGTGCAATTGCCCCCACGGGGTGTATCACTGCTTAAAAACCTGCTCTCAGAACCAGGAAAACCTTTA
The DNA here is from genome assembly GCA_013401135.1 of Cettia cetti. Classification (NCBI taxonomy): domain Eukaryota; kingdom Metazoa; phylum Chordata; class Aves; order Passeriformes; family Sylviidae; genus Cettia; species Cettia cetti. The sequence goes on from VZUI01040508.1 coordinate 36,704, forward strand.
CTTAGCAGTACCTTGTTTGGAACTACTTTTGCATTAACACATTTGTCTTCATGGTGATGCTGCATTTTCATTCAAATACTTGAAAGCATTTCTATTACAAGTTGCAGTGATTTTACACAACGCTTTGCACCTCAATGAAAACCAAACAGTGCACTCATTTTTAAAAGAAAGAAAACTTGGGAAAGTTTATAATTATTGTTACTAAGCTTTTAAGTTTAAAAAAAATTTGTGTCACTCTTAATGTACAGCATTCAGAGTGGTGCCAAGATACAGAAATCCCAGATATTGCAACAATGCTGCAAAATTAGACTGGGATTAATTTCAGATCTGAATCACTGATTACCCTCCAGGTTACATAGTAATTTAACATCCTTCAGCATGTGACTTGCAGAGAGCACACAAATCAGTTCACTTGTGCAACAGACAATAGGAACATGGATATAGCATCATTCACTTTTGAAGCCTCTCACACCAAATTAATCCATCTTAAAAGATGATGCTTCTGCAGGAACAAAGCAAATTTTTTGCTTCCCAAACGAAGGATTTTCAAACAAGTCTGGCAGATGAGCATTAGGTGAAGAGCAGACACACTAGAGACACACTCCTATAGTTTAGATGCTCTAACCAAGGCAAGAGCATATCATGGGAGAGATGATAATCCCTCATCTTTTTCCTCCACCTAACAAGAGTTCTTTCTATCCCCTCATTGCCTGGCAGTGACCGCTTTCACCTATCAGGAGTGGCAGGTTGCTTCCATCCCTGGAGCACTCGAGAATCCTGTCATGGAAAAGAACAGGCCGTAGAATCAATCAGACAAAAGCCGTCAGAGAAGAGCATCTGGAAAAATTCAGGTGCAAAACTGCAATTAAAGACTGCCTTTCCATTGCCAGAAAGCCTTTCCAAATCATCAACCCAGACAGGAACTAAAACCTTCTCTTGAAAGTTAAAAATTCATTGCACTTGTCAAACTCTGAGAAAGGAAGAGCTGCTCAGCTACTAAATTCTGAAGACATAACTGAACCTTGCTCTTCCAGGGCAAAGAAAGGCTGAGGCTGATGGAAAGCAGGTATATGGAGGCTGGAGGCAAAGGCAGAAAATCCATCCAGCAGAACCCAAGAAGGCAGGGAATCAGATGTGGCAGAACACAGCAGGCAGAGCTGCAGCAAGATGAACCAAGCACAGGATTTTTGTTGTTACTGTGTCATGAGGTCTGTGTCCAGGGAAGGCAGGGATTGGGTAGGAGAGGAGACGCTCATCATTACCGGATATACGAGGTGACTTATTGCTACCATCAAAAACTACAGCACCTTCCCAGCGGCAGCAGCAGGATTTTCTGGATGAGAACACTCCATTTCTACCTTGAAGAATATAAATTCTTCCTCCACTACCCAGCCCTGCTCAGGGGATAGTAGAGCTATTCCCAGCTACAAAGAAAATGTGTCCTAAATAAACGGAGAAGAGAAAGGCAAATAAAATGTTTGATAATAAAGTCTTGCAAGCTGCAGGCTTTTACAGGAGGGAAATAATCTCCACAGCTGGAAGGACACCTCTCCTGGCATCAAGGTCAGAACTTCTTAAAGAATGGAGGCCACTAGGCAGCACAGACTGGCCCCAACCCAACCGGTACCTTGGGAGCGCAGTTCTCTGGCTGCTGCCTTCTATACATCCCCAAGAGGAAAAGTGGAGTCATAGCATAAACCCTGGCTGTTAGATCATACGTGGACCCAACTCTGAATTCCTCAGCCCCTCCTCGGCCCACGGCCCTGTAACACTCGAGGGAGGAGGGGAACAAGGAATGAACAGAGGGACCTGGTGACAGGGCAGCAGAGCTTCTCACTGGGAACACATCGTGTGATGCAGCACCTTCCAGGCCCCTCGCAAAGAACCGAGAAAAGCAAGTTGTAGTATTTGTTTCATACGTTCATCACAACAGGAACATCAGCCAGATCTAGACTAGGTCCAAGGGATAATCACTGTAATTAGCACTTCGTTCATATAATTACCAGCAGACCCTGTAACATTTTACAATGGAGGTAATTACCCACATTTTACAGCTGAGGAAACAGATACAGTGCAGGTGAGTAACTTAAAAGAAATCATCAGTGAAACTGTGGCACAGCCAGAGGCTGCAATTATCCTTATTCCCAGCCAAGGCTCTCCCCAATAATCCATGCTGAATTCACTTCTGTCTTGTGGGAAGGAATCCAGAGAAAATAAACACAAACTGGAATTTCCAATGTCTAGAAGAGCTGAAAAAGCAGACAAGCCAAACCTGAAGGAGAAATGAAAACACATGTTTATCACTGAGCATTTTCTGAGCTGAATGTGCAGCTACAAGCGGGGGACAGGCAGAGGACCCTGCTCTAGCAGACACAAAGCCAATGCAGGGTGTCAAGGTCTACAGCTCTACTTCTGAAGCAGAGGAAAAGCAGAAGCACAGGAGAGAGTCGGGGCTGGCTGCCCAACGGCGCCAGCTCAACCCCTCAGCCATCAGAGTCCCAATGCAAGTTGAGAAGTTAGAGATTAAAGCAGGAACAATAATTAAATTATTTAAGGACTTTGCAAACCAATGCAAACCCAGAGCAGCAAGCAGGGTGACAAGCCTGAGAAATTCACCTCCACCCTGAAGAGAACCTCCCTGCATAGTGGCTGCCAAGGATCACAGTCCTGCTCAAACAGCCAGTGCCTCAGTCAAGGCCAGGGCAGCACTCAGGTTCTGCTCTGGAACGGGGGAATTCCCTTCCCCTCTGAGCACAAGAGCAGTGGGAGCAGCAGGATCCACGCCTAGAACCCACCAGCCCTGAAAAGTGAGTAGGGTTAGCTGGCACTTATTCAGTTTACTGCACAGGGTCAGGTGCTGCATGGAAATGTCTTTTCCCAGGTACAGCCTTGGGCAGGGGATACAGACCTGTCCTGTACTTTCATCCTGCACCTCTGGATGAGCTTCAGTGTTAACAGAAAACAGTGTGGTTTGTGCTGACCAATACATCTGATTTTCAAAAGCAACCAGACCTAAGTGAGCAATTTGCTGCTGCCTGTGTTTTATTAAATAAGCTGCACATGTAGATGACACACAGGTGTCTATTAGGTTGAATAAAGCAGATTAGGTTAATCCAACCCCAGCTGCATTACCTGAACTGCAAGATATGCAACGCTCTGAATCTTGTACCTTTGCCAAGATTTCATTTCAGCCCTTCAGCCTTCTGTTAAGGTTAATACATAAAAGCCTCCAGCAGCAGAAGATTCTGTATAGATTTCAAAATTAAGACTTGTTTCAGGAGTGGATGTTGTCAACATTCTGGCTTTGAGTAACAGAAAAACCTCATAAGCAGGAACAAATCTCTCAATAGAGTATTCTCTCAATATCTAAATAGACAAATGTTTTGCTTTGCAAACATTTTGCAGCATTTGTGTAGTTCTTTGATTAAGTGTTTGACGAAAACATGTATTTGAGTTACTGCTGACTGAAAAACAAGCTCAGTAAAGTGAATTAAGTTCCATCATCTATTGCCATCCAAGGGTCAGCTGTTGCTGCTCCTGCTGTATCCAGCAGCACTGCAGCAAAAACGCAGGGACAAATTTTTACACTGGGGCAAATAGCAGTGCTATTGCTGGGTCAACAAAGCAGCTTTTCTTGCCAATATTTACTGTGTTTTTTAGAGGAAATGGACAATTCCTATCTCCTCCCTTCCCAAAGGCTGTACCCTCCTCCTCCTTTAGCAGCTCTAGCACCCTGAAAGCCCATGCAATAGGTGAAAACGCATAACCCATTATTATTTACACTGATTTCTGCGAATAACCATCTGTATCTAACACAATACATGGAAATAACACAACAAAGCATGCATCACTCTGTCATCCCACCACCTTGGGAGCTACACCCAGAGAATGCCATGGGTCAGGGTGCTTACCTTATGAAAGAAGGCAGGATGGACATGACAAAACATGAAATGAGACAAAAAAAAACCAAAACAAAAACAAAAAAACCCCCCAAATAACTAAACCAAGATATTCTAACCATCTTTTAAGCTCTTATTTTTTTTTTTAATTGACTCCAATTCCCAACATCAGATATTTTTATTCCAGTTCTTTTTCCCTACTATTTGTTCTAGCAGGAAGCAGCCAACAGCCAGCCCTCTGCACAGGGAAGCAGATTTCCTTCTGTTTCCAGATATTTAAATAAAGGTTTTTAAGAATTGCTGCCCTGGAAAGTCAAGGCATTCACATCTAACTGCTGCCAACATAAAATATGTGTTACGAGGAAAAAAAGAGTCTTCAAGGAGTTTTCTTGGGCAAAGTAAGTATTTTTTCCCATTGAGTTTTAAAAACCCTATTCTGGAGACTGGAGAAATGGCTTAAGATGGTTTCTGGAGGATTCTTCTTCTCAGGCTGACAGGTAGCATTAAACCCAAGTCAAAGCCAAATCCCAGCTATCCCCGACAGGCTCAATGAGGAGCAGCAGTCTGTGTACCAGAACTGACAACTCTAGGTCTACAAAACCAATTAAGAGCTAAAATTTGGAACAGGAGGGGAAAGGAAAATTCACCTGAATGCTTCAAGCACTGATGGAGGTTTTGACAGTCCAGCACAGCTCATAGCCACTGGGTCAGAGAAACTCACACAGTAACACAGAGGTGCTGGGCAGGGAATTCTGTGAATACTTATCTGCCACTATTTTAGCAGGCAATTCTGCCACATTAAAGGGCAGTTAAAAAAAAAAAAAAAAGATGTTGCAGTTAAGCAGAGAGATCAGTGCTGGAAATAACTTTCTCAGGCAGGGATGACAATTCAAAACAGCTGTTTCCTGAACCAGGTTCTGGTGTTGATGGTGCATCCCCACTGTCCAGGTAGAACCTGCTAGGGCTGAATCCCTCAAGACTCACAGAGGACTAGGGGGGGAAGGAGACAACTCAGGCTCAGCCCTGGAGGTCAGCAGGACTCCCAGACAGAGGAGCAGAGCCAAATGCAGTCCAATTTCCCTGGAGAAGAGGTCAGCAGGAGGGTGTTCAGGTGAGCTGCAGGCTCCTCCAGAGGCCAAGCACCAGCAGAGCCCAGTGGCACTATGTGAACAGCTCGCTACAATTTTAATCTGTAGTCCTAATGAACGACATAAAGTTTTATAAGCATCAACAAGGCTCTGAGAAGACCTAAATCCATTTCAGTGCTCATTTAGCAGCTTCATCTGTGTGCAATTAAAACTTCAGCATTAAATGTTAGAGAATAAAATAATGAGACACTTAAAAAGTAATCTGTACTTCAGTGGGCCATGCTCAGTGGATTTCATATGATCATTTACCAGATAAAAATAGAATTTGGCCAAAATCTGTCTTATCCACTGCTTCCCTTTCAACTGGAAAATGGAAAGAACCAACTAAGCTTTGGGGGCTTTGCCATCCCACGTACACAAAACACTGCTTCCCTGAGCACAGCCGTGCCTAAAGCACAGCTCCAAGCATTGATAACTTTCCTTTGGGCTCCAATGATAACAGAAAAATAAATGCAAATTGAGTTTCAAGTGAGATTTTCATTTTGGTCTGAAGCCTAATCTTTTATTAAAAGAGCTATCAGTTTGGAGCTGATGGTTAAGAAAAGTTAACTTCAGGACAGAGCAAAAATTTGAATGGCAAAGAATAGTTCTTATAAGTGTATCTGAAATGCTCCCAAGGTTACCTTAAGCTATGAAAGTTGACTACAGGGGGACATGGATGGGCCATGGATAGGCCACGGGCATGGGTTTTACTGAACAAAAGAACTGTAGAAAAAATGTGAATTAAAAGCAAAGATGTACATAAATATCAAAATAGATTAAGTGGGAGAACACAGATCAAAAGAAGTAAAGTATTATACAGGCAACATACATACAGTTAAACTCAAAAGAAGCAAAAACCAATGAAAAATACTTATTTTATTAACAACTGAAATAATGTTTATTCAAGAAAAGCCAACAATGTGCATCCTCATAGAAAAGAAAAAAGACATCTGGGGAGGTCAAGAAATGCTACAGTTTAAAATGATGAAATGTTACAACTTACACACCAAAATTAAAAATGAAATGAAATTAAAAAAATGAAATGGTTACCAAAGTAATGCAGGTCAAGGGATCAAAGGTGAAGGGTCACACATTATTAAAAAGAAATCCAAAAGGGCGTCTGCATCAAGATCTCTGCAAAACAAAGGAGCTTCAGTGAGTAAAAACTAAAACCTTCTATGGAAGCACATCAAAGCTCTCGCACTCCACACCCAGCCCACGGCAGCACACTCAGCTGCTCTCCTGTGCTGGTGGCTACTGACCCTCCTGCAGCCACTGACCCTCCTGCAGCCACTGACCCTCCTGCAGCCACTGACCCTCCTGCAGCCACTGACCATTCCTGTGGCCACTGACCCTCCTGCAGCCACTGACCCTCCTGCAGCCACTGACCCTCCTGCGGCCATTGACCCTCCTGCAGCCACTGACCATTCCTGTGGCCATTGACCCTCCTGCGGCCACTGACCCTCCTGCGGCCACTGACCATTCCTGTGGCCATTGACCATTCCTGCGGCCACTGACCATTCCTGCGGCCACTGACCATTCCTGTGGCCACTGACCATTCCTATGGCCACTGACCATTCCTGTGGCCACTGACCATTCCTGTGGCCACTGACCATTCCTGTGGCCACTGACCATTCCTGTGGCCACTGACCATTCCTGCGGCCACTGACCATTCCTGTGGCCACGCTACCTGGCCACACTGGGTGACTCCTGTTTCCAGCCGCTTTGGCTTGTTACTATTAACCTCCCTGTAGAGAGGCTCCTTTAAGTTTTCCCATCTCCATGTTGGAGCACTGGTTTCCTGTTTCACAACCTGTTTTCAGTGCCAAGGGTTCGAGGCAGAGCAGCCCAAGCCTCGTCTGCAGGTCCTGCACTGGCACTGACTGCTACCTGTGCCGAGGAGGCTCTGCTTAGGTCAGAACACTCCTGGCCTGTCAACACAACTGCTGGATCCCTGCTTTTCAGGGAAAGCTTGACAAGCTTTTTCAACAGTTTTCTTTATTCACTGTAAGTGTGGAAATCTGGTAATTATTGACACACACACACACACTGAACCCCTCACATCATAACGTATTGCTTTAACACTCCAATAAAAAAGTAATTCAAATGTGGTTTCCAAGACAAAGGCCTCTCCTCCTAGAATTTCAATTATACAGAAGCTATAAAACAACCTTTGGTACCCATTTCCAAGCAAGATGCAGTCAATTATCTATACTAAATTTATGCAGAGAACGTAATATTTACATCAGATAACTTTTGGAGAAAGACAACCACCAAGGGCATTGCATCCCTCTTCATTCCTGCATCCCTCCCCCTGCCTGGCAAGGCATTAAGTTTTGGGACACTCTTATCTGGACCAAACCAGCCCTGTGCTTGAAACCAAGAAACAAACTCCCTGCACAAACCCCTGCCTTTGTAAGGTAAAGAAGCCCCCAGTGACAGAGAACCACCATACGGAACACTGAGACATAGCATAAGGATCTAATGTGCCTGGATGTTTTTCCAGAAAATATGTCTCATCTTTCCATGTCATTCCTGCTTCATGTGTGTCACAGTCAGGAACCTGCTGGAGACTGCAACAAGGTCCAAATTCCCCCCCAGCAACCATGTCTGGCAACCCCCCCTGCTAAAGCTACTGCTTGCTGACCTTAAAACTCAGTTCCTGCCATTATTTCCAGCATTTATCAATTCCAGTTTCTGTGAGCCAAACCAGTAAGTTGATGTTTCCACTGTTCCCTCACCACAGCTCACACTGCAGATGTGCCAGACGACCTTGCTATCAAAAGAAAGCGGTTTGGGAACCCAGCGACTTTGCAATAACTCAACAGCACAGACACAGACTTGCAGTGACTCATCAGATAATTAAGTCTGAAGGCATCAACATTAATTGGGTGACCAAGAAGACCCCAGAGCTCAGGAACCTCAAGAGGTGCATGACAGGGACATGCCTGAAAGACATACCAACGTTGTGGGGCTCCCTCACAACTACCCAGGTAACAAAAAGTTTGCACAGATGAGTTTTAGGTAACTCCAGGAACATTTTAGCCCTGGGACAACAGTGGTGGGGCACAATCCCAAGGTGGGGCAGCTCTACAGGGCTCTCCAGTGCCAGGCTCAGTCAAGGGCTGTGTGCTGCAAACAGCTCCCAGCTCCTGCAGTCCATCAACAATGGGGCACAGACAGCAGCAATGGAGCACAGAGATTTGGTTCTTCTTTCCCCACTATTGCAGTGATTGTGCCTTCTCCTGCTCTCCCCAGGACTGTTCCCCACGAGGACCACTACTTCTTTCCCTCTTTTCCTTAAGTAGTGTCCCAGCAGAAAAAATCCTTTGCTTTAACTGGCACTAATTTTTCCTTTCTCATCTAAATTCTCTGATTTTTCTCTTCCAAATGAAACAGCCACCCTCAGAAGCAGCAAACCTGAGACCAAGATGACAGGATTTCAACCCCTTACAAAATATAATCTCCTCAGTTCCCATTCATTTGCCAAGTAAACAAATTCCTTTGTGTGTGCACATGCCAGGCCCTGGCAGAGAGACTGAGTTTCTAATTTGACTTTGTTATAACATTTTCCTTGCATAATGTGGAAGTACACCTTGTTTAACACCAGTGAGTATTTTACTCAGTGCTGGGCAAGCCTGAGACCCAGACACACAATGGAGTGGTACCCACCACTACTGCTGGCATTCCTGCAGATAAACAGGTAAATACTAACTGAATTAATCCACTCTCCTGACTCCCTCATGTTTTAAAAACAGTTTCCATAACTGGTAACTTCAACTTTTTAGTCCCCACACGCCAGATTCCACTTTCACTTTTGATACTACACTTCAGGATAATCATGTACAGTTAACAAGGATGAGCCACAAACAGATGACACACGTTAGGAAAAGCACATCAGGTACCTCAACTGGAGGAAATAATACTCCAAGTTATTTTCCTACAAGACAGACAAAGGATTTGGAGCCACTGTCCAGCCACTATCCAGGTGTCTGGACACACATTTGTTGCTGCTGAACCACTGTCATCTACAACAGCCACTCTGGAGGAACCTGGAAGTGTCAAACAGCCCTAATACCACTGAACAATATTCAGAGGTACTTTAACAGGTTACTAATGACAGTCAGGTGGCTAAAAACCATCATTTTACACATTGTGCACAATATGATAAAACTAATTATGAAGAAACCTTTTTTCTTTAGGCTATCATTAAGTGTAAAAAAGTTAATCTGTTTATTTATTCAAGAGTCCACTTAGAGTAAAAAAAAAAAAAAAAAAAAAACAAACAAAAAAAGAGGGTAGTGTGTTTGCTCTGCTTTACAGGAGTCACTCCAGTTCCAGCATTCTGACATACTAACTGCCCAGCACTACAAGATCAGCTCTTTTTCACTGACCCTAACATGAATCAAAAGGAAGATGAGGATCCTCTGTGTTTGAGCATGAAGAGCATAGCATGAACAGGTATTACTCCCCCTTGCTCAAAATCACCTGGATTGGTACATAACCTTCCAGTTTTGCTCAATCCCCAGCCCGCTCACAGCAGTCACTAGGGCTGTAAACACAACTGAGGAACTGCAAACACAATGCCAGCACCACATTCCTGCTTTGCACATTAGAATTTCATTAATTTCACAAAATAAACCCACAATTAAACGCTTCTGTTAGAGAAATTGCCATCTTGTTCACCAATCAGCCTCCAAGCCCAACCACATGCGCAGCAGGAGCCGCCCCCACATGCCAGACAGCCCAGTCAGGTGTACGAACACTTTGCTACAGCTCTGCTCTCCTCACACTACAAACACTTGTTTCCCTTGCATTTCACTTGCTGAGCTCTTTCTTCTTTATAGCAAGTGGGGTTCCTCACATTCCTGCTGGTGGCCAAGAGGAGGGGCAGGCTCTGGACGCAGGGTACCGCCTGCAGCACAGACACCCAGCTCGCTGGTGACAAAGCCAGGTGGGACAGGTCTCTCCAAGGCACAGGACCTTGCAGACCACCACCACTGAAATGAAGGGTGAGAATCAACACTGGCACTCTGGATTTTATGGATGCTCTGTCTGCTCCAGCACTTGGCAAACACTTTGGCCCCAACAAGTATTGCCTGACATTCCCAAACCCTTGTAACGTGCCCTCAGTCCCAGCTCAGCACCATGCAAAGGGCACCCTCAGGTGCCAGAACAGTGGGGCAGGAGAAGCTGCTGTGTGGGAGAGCACATGAGCTGGTCTGCAACCACTTCCTTGCTGCTCCTCCAGCGGGGGATCATCAGGCGGAAGAGAAACCAACAGCACTTCTAGTAACAGCATTTGCCATTACCATCAGAGTATTTTATACAGTGATCACATGGGCAGCAGGCAATTAGTCTAAATTCAATATTCTTATTGCTTTTGAGAAACCCCAGAGCTGACACAGACCGCAAGGATGTCCCAGCCCTGGGAGCGCTCCTAAGCAGGCACAGGGCTCTGGCTTCAGGAACCCTGTGCTCCAGCTGAACTCATCTGAATGAGTTGATGTAAAGCACTTAAAAAAATACACTGGACTTCAGAGTCCACAGGGAACCATGCTGAGCGCTGCTCCTTTTCCACAGAGTTTTGTCATCTTGAGGGAATACTGTGACCTGGACCAACAACCCTTCCTTGCTCCAATTGTGCTGGTGACAAACTGGTCCCATACACTTGTTCAACACCACAAATCTGTAACACATTCAGCTACTTTGCTGGGTAAGGAATGAACTGGAACATGCAGCGCAGGGTTACACCACACTGTCCCAGGCAGCCTTAAATCAAGGAGGTTTTTAAAGTTTTCTGATAGGATTGATTCTAAAAGGTACTTAGAAACTTAAAAAAAAAAAAAAAGCAGTAGCTGTTTCTACTGTAGAGCGGAGCTTCAATAAACAAAAGTGGCGACAGCAGCCATGTGGTGACCAGCTGCCAGCGGCCAAGGGGAGCTGCAGGAGCAGGGACGGATTGCTTCCACTTCCTCCCAGCCAGCATTCAGAGCATCACAGCCAGCCTGAAGGCTCCAGACTCGCTCCCCTTATCAGTCCGGGTCCCTCACGTCCCTCAGGCAACTCTCCAAACCTTCAAGATTTTCTCTGTGCTTGAAAAGGAGAATGTCAGTGTCATGCGAACAAAGCAAGAACGCCAGAGCACACCGAGATGTCACTGAACATGCGACTCAGGCCCCCAGGCAGCAGAGGCAGAGGGTTTCTTCCCATGCTAAATAATGCTCAAATACAGAGTTTCATAATTGCATTATTTGAATACTCTCCCAAGCAGTACCTGAGCCTGGAATCTGCAAAATGTGGATGCTGGCTGACTCTAGAGAGCAGGGCAGTTATGCCATACCCCTCCAGACAAGCCTAAGCACATTGAGCAATTGCTGCTGGCTTTTTCTACCATGGAAGTTCTGGGCTTCTCCCAATAGACTGTAAATAGAGAATCCTGATGGAACCAAAGCCTAAGATAGCATTTTACATTTCCAATGTTTAACTTTTTCTTCTTTCTCACACCATGTCATTAAGTGTTTACAAGGATGATTAATGACTGCGGCTGCCAACTGTTAACGAATGGCATCTCTGTTCAGAGCTGCAATCCAGTGCCTGGCAAGCACTGTGCAGAGACAAGGTTACTCCAACATCCTTGAGCCCCAGCGCCCCAGGAAGCTCCTGCTTCCCAGACAGAAAGCAGTGGGATGCATCTCCTGCAGACAATGTGTATCTTGCTGCCCAAAGTGACTAGTGGGTAGTGAGGCACCACCTTCACCACCTCTGTCAGGGGACACGGGAGTTCAGCTAGGGCACCTGGAGGGCAGCTCAGTGTAGCCCTGCTTTGGGAGCCCAGCCCCGCCCCCATGGAAGGGAGCTGAGATCCAGTGCTCCCAAAATTCTTGCTCAAGGCACACTGCCAGCATGCCAAGCCAGAAGCCTTTGCTCCATCCACTCACTGAAACCAAACTGGATCTGCACTTCACAAACCCTAAAATGGTTCATAGCAAACAACAACTAAACCCTTAGAGCGAGGAACTCCCTCACAAGCACTAAGCACTGCAGAACTTTCTAGCAACTAGCACATTTGTTTTAATGTGAGAAATCATATGAAAGCCCCATCTCTATCCTCCCTCAGAGCCAGAGAAATAAGCACAATGCACCTTTACAGGCATTTAAAAAATGTAAATCTGTAATTAAATTGCTAGGCTTAACTTAAGATTTTCTATCTCTGGTTAAAAAAAAATTGAATTAGAAGGAACACTTCCTTCAATAGGAAATATAAAACCACTATAAACTTGATTTAAGACAAGATGACATCTTGGTATGGAAATGTATTTCCATCAAACGTTTAAGTTGCAAATGCACGATCCGACGGAAAGCAAGCACCTCAATAATGTGCTTGAACCATTTTTAAGCGCTCCATTTCTCTTGCTGCTTATCACGTGGTTTTACAACATGTAAAATCATCCACAGCCCACCCAGCTCTCAGAGGACACAGCTTCTCCATCCCAACCACCTAACGCAGAGTAACATCTGACCACTATTCTCAAGCTGCAGATGTAAGCACTCAGAAGTTATTTGCAGTGTTCCCGTGGCGATGCTCTACCCCAGCTGCACCCTCACCTCGTCCAGGCACAGTGACTGCAGGTGCCCATCCTGCTGTCCAACCCCCCTCCCCACAGCTGGGAACACCTGTGTGTTGGGCCTCAGGGCCACAAGAGACAGACAAGAGCTGTGTTCAAGTTTCCTTGAACCATCCGCATGCAAAGGAGCACAAAAGGGAACACTTAAGGGTTTTGTAAAGGAGTTGGGTTGTGGCTGGGTTTGGCCCTCACTGCCCCGGGGATGAATCCCACATCAGTGCCTGCTACACTCACACCCTGCAGCTCATGGCAAGACAACACCCGTGACTGCCCTACACACACCATTTGAGTGAGGACAGCATGGTCACTTGCATTACAGATCTATAAGTTGTTTAGGCATTTAATTTCTTTTCCATCTTTTACTAAACCTCCCTGTCCAGGAGCCACCTCACACACAGGACCAGGGATTCTGAAATTAGTACAAAAATTCTGGAAATACTACTGTATAAAATACATCTTATTTTTCACTACTTTACAACTTCTGTCTTCACTAGCATAGGCAGAACACCTGTATACTCAGATGAAAAAATTTATTCCCTTAGGAATGCCTCAGGAATGCAGTCCAACCTTATTATTCAATTATACCCTAAGAAAAATTCAAGTTTTATAACAGTGCACAGAATTAAACTTTCAGATTGGGGGTGGGGAAGGCAATAAAATCTGGAAGCTCAGCTCCTTCCTCCCCCATAATTAACACAAATTTCCAAGACTTCATCTAGGCATAAGACTCTGGCTTTTTCTATTTTTTCCCCCTTCTGAGCTAATGGGGCCAAAAAATCTCTGGCCACAAGGAAAGTTCTTTCTTTTACATCATGCAACAGGGATACTGCACCAGCCACACCATACAGGCTGGCAGAGTCAGCATGAGCCATAACCCACAGACAGACCCAGCTCCACATCCCACGGCATAACAGCCTCAGTGTGAGATTTGTGAAGAGGGGATACAAATGAGAGAGAGGAATCTGACATTCCAAAAGACAGACGAGAGCTGGGTCTGGTTTTAATGTGCCAGCTGATGACCTGTGTCTATCAGCAAACAATCCACTCAGAATTATAGCACCAGACATCCCCACTGCAGCAATACACTGACAAACACCAGCAGAGCCATGCACTCCACACTCCCCCTTAGGAGAACAGCCATGCTCCCAAATTCTCCTCCCAACCTAATACACCACACCAAGCACCTGCACTTTCCTGCTTCTGCTCATGAATAATAACAGTTTTCAGCTGCATAATGAACTTGGCTACATCCTGTACCTCAGGAAGCTCCACAAACCAATACTACCCAAAGCCATGTGTGGAAGTATGTGCACAAAGTTCTGCACTGGGGAAGGCAGGAATATTAAAGTGACTAAACCCCACACCAAGCAGCTCTTTCCAGTAAGAGGGAAGAGCATAATTTTGTCCCAAACCAGTGCAGAGCTTGCTTTCCCCCAACTGTGTTTGTCCAAACATCATCTATCAGAGCTACTGGAATTGCCATTGCTCCATGCCCTGTCCCCATTAGTACAAACACTATCACAGAATAAACCACAACCCACATTTTCTATAATTCACATTTCAATTCAAATAACCCAAGACAAAAAAATCTACACAAAAAAGCCAAGGCCAGCAACTGCCCCAAAGACCCGATTGACTCTATCACAGTACTGGGTATGTTAAAAATAGATACTTGATTGTAGACAAAAAGACACCAAAAAGAAGGACTCCAATTTTGAAAAATCCACACAGTCACTGTTCTGTGATTGATTCTGTGCTCAGCAAACACACACACACAGAAGTGAGCCGTGTTTGATCCTGCACTCAGCTGCCACTTGCAGGTGTTAAACTCATGGGCACAAGTTCTGTTAACAAGTTTAGATCTACAAACGAGGGACCAGAGGAACAGGACCAGTCAGCTCCCACAGACACTAACTGGACTTTTACAGTCATTTCTCCAAGTGGATTGCCTCTATAATTAAGAGATTCCCATAAATATGGCAAAGCTGCACTAAGATAAAGCTATTAAAAACTAAAACTACTACACACTGTGGCTATTGCCATGGGACATCCAGCATTGCTGCACAGCAGGAATAAAGCCTAGGGATTGTAGAGCTACATCGGTTAATCTTTAACTTCACCTTGGCCCACAGAATTTGAAATACTACTTTTTTATTTCAATTACCCCAACCATAATGCAGTAACAGGTGATCTGTGAAACAGTATACTCAGGGTAACTGGATTCAAATAAAAAACACCCAGTTCTGTATCTCCCTTGTTCTTAAAGAGATTACTCAGACAGAGTTATTTCCCAGGACTCTGTGTGGCAGGAAAGAACACACACAATTTTTTGTTCAGAAGTCTTTATGCACAGGAAAGTAACACTTTATTTAACAGTATAAACACACCTATCTAATTTTAAACCACTTTGAAACGGGTCATTGAGGTGATATGAGATTTGACTCTGAGACAAGTCACATATACACATGAGCAATAGACTCCTACTGTACTAGCAGTCAACTTCCATATTTGCCTTCAAGTCTCACTTAAAGCTCACTTCCAGCATGTACTAGGACTTATTATTTATGGAACAGGTTCCAGAGCCAAGGAATTCATATCCTGTAACTTGTATGGCATGCTCTCACAAAACAATCCATAAGCATTAAGTAAGTTGGTACACTTAAGAAGAAGAGATTTAACTACCTCGTTAGTGTTCCAGCGGTGCCTCTCTTTCGGTAAACTTGAACATTTTGGTAGACATTCAAGCAGCTTCTTCGGTAAAAAGATTTTTACATGACTGCCATTGCTGTTCCCATGATCATCTAGAAAAAAAAAAGGAGACACATGATGTATATACAGGAGAATGGGTGGTTGTAACCAAGAGACTCAAGCGACAACAAGATTTGGAAACCATCAGTTCCCCAGCCCAAAAAGAGCAATTTGCCATGGCAATAAGACAAATAACAGCTTTCTGTTGAAACTGCAACTTAATTTCAGAAATATAAACGTAGCTTAATTCTTTCTGGTTGAAAGTTTGGGGTTTTTTGCAGAGCTTTGATGGATTTGGGCAGAAGGAGCCTGTGTGTGCTTACCTGCACCTATTTTAGCTCATTACTTCCTTCAGCAGCAAATTTTACAAGCAATAGCAACAAAACACTGTAGAAGCTGTGACCACAGCGGCACGACCTGCCAGGGAAGTCATAAATGAAGTTCACACTTGACAGGATTTGCAAGTAAATAAGCACAGAGCCCCAGCACCTGCTATAATTTTGTCAAGGTGCAGCAGAAATGCAACTCAAGGTCTATTAGTTCATTTAAAACTAAAACATGCCATACGTGATTAAACCCAGGTTACTTCTATTGCTATTCACAGCTCAGAAAGTAAATGTAGTTCCTCAACATGAGAATGAGGAAGGGGGATGGAAATTTTCCTAACTCACCATGCCCAAGGGTCTCAAAAGCAGAAATACTAAATAATACAAAATTATTCTTTTTTACTGTTAAATATGTATAACGTGCATCAATTCCCCTTAAAAGACCCAAGTTCCAAAAAGCCCTGCAATCCTACATCAGCCTGCAGCAGTCCCAGCAGCAGCACCTTGAAGATGTATCTCTATCATCCTCTAACACCATCACAAGAATAAGAGCACCCATGAAATGCATGTGTTTATCAACCAAATCAGTTCCCACAGGAAAGGGAACTGGAGCAGCAGCTTGATACCAGCCACAATGCAGAATTTTATCAGTTCTCCCTCCAAACACACCACACCTCTGTTGTCTTCCACCAGCCTCATGCATCCCATGATAGATCCTGAGCAATGCTACACAAGCTACAGTTACTCTGGCATTTTACCCTACAAAATTAATTTATAGCCATTTTCCACTTGGAAATGTACAGAAAAAGGATATTTACTTCATTTTATGTCATAAAACACATGCCAGCACTATGATAAAACTCCTCTGCAATTCCATATGACACAGACATTCCCTGTGACCTGCAGTGAACCCAACACAGCCTGGCCCACAATCATTCTTAGAAATTACTTAGGAATTGCAGAGACTTCACACCAGCAGCCAGACATCCCTGGTATTTTTAAAGCTTGATTAGACTCTTGGATGTGTCAAGTTCAACAATATACATGCTGTTAAATCAACTGCTCGTGCAAGCCCAGCAGATGAGTTTACAAGATAAGCAGCGATGTGTATGATAAACGTGAGCTGCTCTGTAATTTATGAGTCCTGTGTGCTCCCTGAGTTACTGGGAACTTTACTGTGAGACTGTGTTGGACTAAATCAACAGGGCTGCCACATCCCAACTTCCTCCTGGGCAAGGAGCAGCCAAGCAGAATAGATCTCTGCTGGACTGCTAAAGAAATAAGGGAGAGGGTGCTCTCCATTACGCCATTCCAGGATTTCTATTTGGATACTGAGTATTTCAGACCATGATTCTACAGGGCTTTTTGGCCACATCCTTTCTTTCCCCAGCCAATGCTCTGCATGGATGACTGTCACTGCTATTTCCCTGTACTTGGGCCACTCAAAGCCTCACAGACACCCAAGTTGTGATACCTGGAGTTATCCACAAGAACTCTGCCCGTGGCAAAGACCAGAGCCAGGCAGGCCTGTCATGCCAGCAGCCCCCAGCCACTTCCAGATCCACCGCCCAATACAACCAATACTCACTTCACACTCCCTGAATTCATTTTACACCATTTCCATTTCTCATTCAAAACACTGCATTGCTCTACATTCAATTCATTAAGGCGCAAAGTATTTTACAGCACACATTATTGCTTTTATCAGCCAAACTACATCCCAGTTACATCTCATCAGCTTATTTTCCATGGGCACATTTTAATTGACATTAATTGTATTACTTCCCCTTACCTCCGTATCAGTCAAGCCCTCTATCACTCATTCCATTATTTTGCAGGGCTGGCAGACCTCTAATTATTCAGCTCGTTTTATTAACTTTCTTCCATTGTCATCAATTATCAGTATTATTAATCCAGAAAGTGCCTATGGATAATAGAGCCCTTTAAAATGTTTTGGTCGAAGTTGTCAGAACTTGCTGACACTAAACCTTCCAACTCCTGTTGTTAGCATCCCCCACCTTCTGTTATTACCGCAATGGAAGGTCATTCTCACCATCCTGTAACACGATTACACTTCACAGATGCCTCCCTTTTCTGCATTTAGCAATGGCATTTTCTCACTCAAAAAAAATCCCCTAAGTGAAAAACAACTGCCTCCTGCCTCGATTCAACTGGCTTTTCATTATGGACTCCTCAAGGCGTGTGGTCAGAACAACACACAACCATCAAGGTACAGGATGCAAATCCTAAATCCAGTGACCTCTAAACCATGTCTGACCTTGGGAAAGGATGAAATCAGCCAACCAGCTGTGAGAGTGAAGAACCCATAGCCCCAAACACTGTACACACATTTGCCTTCAAACTTGCTTCTCAGCCCTCTGGAATCACCCAACGGAGTGTGATTTCCTCCTACAGAGAGGAAAGTCCAGGGAAGCTGGGAACAGGAGAGGAGAGGAGGATTGCTCACCCAGTGGCACTGAGGGTACTGGTGGAACCAGAGCTGCCATTCTTCCAAATGAACCGCCACTTTCCTGGTCGTGTTCCTCACAAATATGACATCTTTAAGGAGGTGGAGCAACGACCCCCTCCCCTCCATGTATCCCCTTGGCTTGAATCAAATCTGCCATTGCTAGTGCAGCTGATGAGCCTATCCACCACCACGGGGGGCTCCTGGTGAAGGCAGAGGAACAAGGGTCCACATTGCTCTTCAGCCCCGCTCATGCAGCAGCGCAGGCAGAGCACCCAACAGGCAAACTCCTCCATTTATCACCAACTAAAATTTCCTTGGTGGCTAAAAGCAGGAGCTGCAACCTCCCAGCACCGATTTGGTTTTACTGTGCAAATCCAGATTTTTACTTGAACTTTCTCCTCGCTTATTTTTCCACAGGTGTGACTAACAACACCAAGATCTGCAAATCCATCCAGCTTCAATAAAAAGTGTCTGTGCAAGCAGAGCCACACTGGCACGGGGAGGATTTGCCAGTAAAGCTCTATCAACACAGGGGTTTTTAGTGCAGAGCTGGCCACAGCTCAAAAATGTTTCCCAAGTCAGGCACAGCCACAGCTGAGAACTCAAGTAAGGAAGCTATAGACTAAAATATAGCAGCCTACAATGTGTCCTGTTATAATCCTGGATGAAAATGCAAAATTTAAGTTCCATTAGCAATTTTCAAGATTACTTATTAGCAAACCAGAAACTTGTGTAGAATTAAGAAAGTGTAAGTATTATAAAGTTCATGGAAAGTTCCACATTAATTATACCACATAAACCCTTCGTCATTTTATGGGTTTCTTCATGCTCCTTGCACTTTATCCTCCCAAGGGATGCACCATGGGCCATAAAACTTTAAAGTGCACAACAGCAAATCACAGAGAATCTGTGCTTTACCCCCACTCTCCAAACAACCCCCTACCCCCTTTTCTTTTTCTTTAACTGGTTCTTAAATCTTTGGTGATCCAGGAGGTGAATTTAGACCTGCAGCCCCATTAACTACCACAGTTTGCCTATATAACATGTAATTGGAAAATAAAGAAATGGCCAAAAGGATGTTGATCAGCTGCTGATCTGCAGACAGGTCTATACTGGAAATAAATAGCACAAGTAAGCTATAAACTCACAAACACAAGTTTTATAAACCCATTATTATGAAATAATAACTTAGGGCTGGCCATCTCTTTAACTACCTCAAGAGAGGGAAGAGGTGTTTAAACATTACAAATGGGCACTTTAGTACAAAACAAACTACTAAAATCCCAGTATCATCCTTATTTGGGAAAGGGGCAGGCATCCAGCTGATCCCCACTGAGCAACCACTGAGGTGGCAGAGTTGCAGCCCTAGAGCACACAAGTGGCACCACAAAAACACAGTGCACAGAGGCCACCATAGTCACTCAGTCACTTGCTGACTTCCAGACACAGACAAACCCAACAAACTCCATCTGGAAGAAATAAATGCAAAGAATGACTCCAGATCCAAACAACAGCAAGACTGCCATGCTATTTCTCACAGTTAAACTTCAATCCTGGCATCTTCCATCCATAAACAAGCAGCAACAGAAGCAAACCCAACAGCTCTTGGTCTGTTTGCTAGAAATATTTGTATGATTACAGTAGTAAATCTCTTGGCAACAAAAGCAGATTTCTGAATATCAATCAAGGATGGCTAAGAGAAGATAACCAGGTCCAGCTCTGCAGTGCTGCTGTCTCAGCAGGGCTCTGCTGGATGCCAGCACTCGGTCAGACACTGGCTGAGCAAATGCATTCCCAGTCCTCCAGCATGGGATGCAGCCCGGGGCTGAGTGAAGGACACAGGGAAAGACTAAGCAGTTCATGCAAGGTAAAAAATGTACAACAGGAGCAAGAGGCCAACACAAACCAGCATGTGTATGGCCATGACTGCTGCCTGCATGGAATAGGTGAGGAAGGAAAAAAACCCAGAAAGGATGAGAAGGGAATCACAGGAATGGTGGCAGTATGAAGGATGAGCAACAAAACAATTTTCCTCTAGAAGTTACTGAATCTAGCCTTAGTGTCTTGGAATATTTGTTATAACTACTTTGTTGCTATGACAAACTCTACAAACAATTCTAAAACCATAAGAAACACAAATATAGCTAAAGCTGCTGCTGTGCATCAGTGGCCCAGTTCTCCCCACCAGTAACATGCTATTCCCAAGTCCCTTTGTCCTTTTCACATAGCAGAAAGTTTCTTGACATTTTATAACTAAATTCAGTGTGAACACCAGTTAGGTAAAACTGCAAATGGTGCATTTTGGGGAAGAGTTGAGAGCCAAATTTTCCCTAATGAAGGCCCACACACTGGCTGAGGGCTGTGTGACACAATCAGCTGTTTATTTCTCGTGCCATACGCTTAGTGCCCTGCACAACACTTCCGAGTCTATCTTCTCCCACCAGCAAAACAAGCTTCTCTTTCCCTCTCCCACCTAGGCAGGTTCCAAGCACTTGCTAATGGAGCAAGAGGAGAATTCCTTTACAGTGCACACAAGGACCTATCCTAAAAGCAAACTTTGGGAGTGTTCAAACAGTGCAGTCATTTCAGCATCTCCTTACAGCTCCTCATGTTCATGCCTGACTTTCACTGCTTGGCTGCTAAATCTGAAAAGTGCACCAGAACGATTAAACCATTGCTCACCATCACCAACAGCTCTTTGGTTGAGACATGTTACAAATTCCTTCACCCCTTGGTTTTCACTAATATTACATCATCAAATTCAGTGGCAATGAAGCCAAGGAGTGGTGGATATTACTGGCAAAGTCTAGCAAAAAATAAACCATCTCTTTATTCAGTTTCCAACACTACAGATGTTCTAAAGGCTACATTTTTCAGAAGTCCTGAAGTATTGGCTAAGGCCAGGGCAGTCACTTATTCTGACCCTACATGCTGGCAGCCACCAGCCACAGACATTCTCACTTCTTTCTTTTCATACTAGGAAGAGTTTGAAAACCAACCTGGAGAGCTGGCTGGAAAAACCCAGCCCCTTGAACCAAAATGTGCAATGGGAGCAGAAGGACAGCGAGAACAGAGTTTGCTCTCGTTCACCCAGTGCCATGAGCACTCCTCAGCACGGAGTGAGTGGCCCTTCAGCACTGCCCTGGGAATAGGGCAGGTGCTGTACTCAAAAGGACTGGGGCTAAGACAGGCACCAGCATCCGCATGCAAACCTGCCTTTCCAAACCCACAGGGTTTAACACAGCACTAACACAGGGCTGCCAGGAGCCAAAGAAGGTGAAAACAGGACACAAAGTGAGGGGAGAAAACTACAAAGCAAAAACTCGGCAAGGTGTGGAAGCGGAAGCCAGGGAACACGGAAGCTGCAGGAAGCTGCTGGAAGCACTGCATTTCAATAACCAGCCCAGTACTCCTCAAGCACTCCACCCAACCTTGCTTCACTCCCTGGCAATGTTTGGGTTTCTTGGTCTGGGGTTTATTCCCTTCAGACACAGTGGCTTATTGAGACAGAGGGACACTGAAAAAGAAAGGTAACATTGCAGCTCCCTCCTTCTGAAGGCTGCCCGGACAGAGGGAGGATAACTACTGCCCCTTCCTCCAACAACCTCCACCTTTGTAAGGAGGTCTTTTATAAGAGCCATTTAAGACCACTAGTAATGTAAGGTCAGCACTGAGTCTTTAAATACTAAATTTCAATTTAACCATTTTAACCATACTTCTAAATCATTGTTTCACTACATCATTTTCTGATACAGAAAATTAAATCTGAGTTAATACATCTCCAGGAAGGTTTCCTACATATGTAGTTTTAACACTGACACAAATAAACCAAAAAACCTTTAAACCAAATAAATTGCGAAAATCATTAACAAGAAGAGATGCAGAATTAAATTTAAAAACCTGAGTTTTAAAACAAGGTCTAAGCCTTACGTCCAGAATAACATAATTATAATACCAAAAGTACTCAAAAAACTGACCTCACAAACATATAGTTCCTACTGTTTGAAAAAAGGGAATGAAGGCCACTCCCTGAACCCATCCTGCTGGCTGACAGCCCATGAAGAGGATCTAGAAACTTCACCAGGAGACACCTTGCTTTCAATTCTGACAACAGAAATTTTGGTAAAATCCCAATGCTGAGATTCAGCAAAAATTCTGGGGCAAGGAGCGGACTGAGCGGAGCATCAAACACTGCCTCCTCCCCGCAACAGTCCGATTCTGCAGCACACAACCTCAGCCATCACCACACAAGTTCAGGTTTGTTTAAGTAATAAAACCTTAGGTAACACTTCCACAGAGGGAAGGAAATATTTGCTGTTTAAGAACCAAATCGGGAATCTGTTGCTCCCCAAATAGTCCCTCCAAAGCCAGTAACATCTGAGGCTCCACTTGCCCTCTTAAGTCAGCCTACGCCACCAGCACCCTCAGCTCAGGAGCTGAAGGGAGAAACACCACCTCCTCCTGCCATCCCACCTATGACCCTGTCTCAACTAACACACAGAAAATTCAACAAAACCGCACATAATGGAAAAACAAAAAGTGCTCAACAAAATTCCAGGCCCCTGCACCAGCCACACACAGAACGGACGGGCACTACTCTCTGCAAAGCTCTTGGTTATAGAGGTACCTGGCTGTGAGAACACAAAAAGGCTGTCCATGTACATTCTTCCCCTTTTGAACTTTTAAATTAGAAGAATAAGGTTTATAAAAGGACACCTCCCCCCCCCCCTTAGCACCTCCTGATCAAGTTCAGAGCTCTCACAGCTGCCAAGATGGCACCGCCAAGGGTTAGTCCTCCCAGCTCAGCTCAGATGCACAGAACACAGCAGGAACTACAAAACCCACAAACCCTCTGCTGTAGGATAGCAAGAGCCACTCGGTCACTGAAACAGCCTCATCCTGCCCAAGGAAACCAGAAAAGAGGAAACTCACCCGAGTTCTCCAAGCCGTGGAACTCTCTCCCGCAGCCAGGGAACAGCAGCGCCAGCCGCATTCCAAACCTTAACTCCCGCCGGGTATCTCCCGCTGCTCGCGGGGCACAAGTAGCCCCGACGGCAGCTCGGCAGCGAGCTCCAAGGCCAGGCAGGTCTGCAGAGCCGTGTGCTGCTGCTGCTCAGAGGTTCATCCCTGCTGCACTGTGCTGGGGAGCTGGAGCAGGCAGCTCCCCAGTGAAAACAGCGCTGCTCCGCAGCCGGCCCGCGAGCTACCATTTACATCCGCTTCTAACTCACTGAAGTGACTAAAACCTAAAGCAACTTGTGTT
Source organism: Cettia cetti (assembly GCA_013401135.1). NCBI lineage: Eukaryota > Metazoa > Chordata > Aves > Passeriformes > Sylviidae > Cettia > Cettia cetti. The sequence continues at coordinate 60,168 of VZUI01040508.1, forward strand.
CTCTCCTCCAGCACCTGCACTACGGATGAAACACTCCGCTTGAATCATGCCTTAAAAGCATTCACATTTAAGTTTCTAACAAGTGGAGTTTTAGGTTTAAGGAATGAATGGTTCATATGTCGTCTCCTTGAAAATGCACCGCAAAAGTAGGTCAGCGGGGGAGCAGCTCTGTGACTTCGTACAAGAACACCACGGGCGCCGGTGCCGAGCCGGGGTTGCTCCGCTCCCACCTCCGCGACGCTGCCGTGCTCTCCACGGGCAAAAAGCAGAGACAGCGCCGGCCCAGCCAGCGGAGATGCCGGACAGCAGCGCCGGGCACAAACGGGCGTCTCACTGGAAGCTCCTGCACAGCCCTACCCGAGAGAGCAAACACGGCTGCCGACCCATCTCCTCAGCAAAGACACACCTCACCCGCCCCTGAAACCAATTACCAAGGCCAAACATGACAAAAGTTGCAGTAAATAACAATCGGAAAGGGTAAGTTACCTTCCCAGGCAGGGAGCACTGACCTGCCTGGTCCGTAGAGCCGCAGCCTCACGGGGCTGAGCGCACTGAAACCTGTGCTCTACACAGGAAAAATCCATCGTACGTTGGAACAGGAAGCCTGAAAAGTGAATCGGACCCGTCTGTGCTTTGGTGACTATACTGTCACCCCCAAGAGAACCAAAACGTCACAATCCTGAGCCAGGAAGTCCAGGTGAATGCTCACTCCCTCCTCGCTAACACCGCTGTTAGCCAGGTGGCATTTCACTACTTCAGTGCAGTTAATCATGTACTTCAACGCAAGTAAGAAAAAAATGAAGCCCGACGTCTTTCAGACCAAAGAGAGGACCGAAATAATACATTTGGGAGCGTAAAAAAGATTAGCAGAAAATGAAGCCAACAACAGCCAAAATCATTTCTACTACTTAAATTTGAGATTTTTGCACAGCCTTTGAATTTCACAGCGCTGAACACAGCGCAATCAAAACTCAAACCTATGCCCAGAGGGGCTCTACAGCCACCAAGAAACAACCCAAAAATATATATTCCCAAAGCAATCTGAGAAAAAAATCCAGACAGAAGGTGGGATAAGAACCCTTGTATTCTATGAAGGGGTTTCCCAGTAAAGAATGCAAATAGGTTCCAGGCGAGGATGTACAACTGCTGTGGCGGATAAGGGAAAAAAAAAAAAAAAATCCCTATTACTTACTACTAAACACCGTTCCTAGAGGTGCCCAACTACAACCAGGCCAATCCCTGGGGTGCTGGCATGTTCATCCGGATTTAGGCAGGGCATGTAAACCCTTTCTCCTCCGCTCTCCCCTCCCGCCCCTGTAAGATGGAGGCGCCGACACCGGCACCGGCGGCGACCACACGGCCGGCGGGGTCCGGGGCAGCACCGCTGACCGAGCCGGCCGGCACAAACTTATCTCAAATAATGCGAAATATCCAACCCGCCTCCCGCCGAACCCGGGCCACGGCCCCGCTCCCGCCGGGCCCGGGGCAGGAGCGGCGGCGGAGCGGCGCTTCCCCCTTGCGGACGCGCCGGCCCCGCTCCCGCCGCGCCGGCAACTTTCGGCCTCAGCCGGGCACCCAGGGCTCCCGGCGGGGCC